>JACDJE010000766.1:0-133027 GCA_016647715.1 Pavo muticus
GAGCACTTGCCTCTTCGTTGGGAGTCCAAAGAAGCCGCACCACCCCCCAGCCCACCCCTCCATGACGTGTAGGGGCAGGTAGCCGGATTAGAGTGTTAACACTTTAACTCCCAATGCACTACATGATGTTATGATGTGGAATACTGAAAAACCAAAATCACAAAACCGTGACAGCACCATATGATGAATTTATGAACAATCTTGATGTAGGTGTGCCAGGTTCTATTCTTTTCAATTCAATTTCATGCACGTGAGTCTTTCATAACAAAGCCCTACCTTTGGCTTTTCTGTGCTTCACTATATTTTCTCCTACAGTTCTTCCTTTACTCCTTTGAGCTCTGTTAGTCTCATCCCATTTGTATTTTGATAATTGTGTACCCATTGCATGTCATACTCATGTAAACAATTTAATGTAAATTCTACACATTTCACCAAAAACTTTTGTTTCAAAGTTCATCCATTTAATTTATAATCTTTCAGTAGCAATACATAGGTAAATAATGTTAATGCAAGCTTTTCAGCAATTATGCAGTTGTGCCTGCAATAAAATAATTGAAATTACATTGAATCGTAATCAAAACATCTGAGCTATCATCTTTTACTTAAGTCATATGTCTAGGAACAAGGATGACCTTCTCAGGAGGGAAAAAAAATCTTGTGGTCATGATGATTTCAGCAGTACATCTGTATTTGCTTTCATTGAAAGAGACTAATTTTAATCTTTACAACACACATTGATACAAATTAAGCTTCTAAAGTCAATATGCTTCAGAAACAAATATGTTTGTAATGATTTATAACTCCTCTGACAGTTGTTTTATATTGAGAGAAGTAAAACGTTTGTCATATTCAAGACCCGGCTGGATACCTACCTGTGCGACCTGGTGTAGGGAACCTGCTTTGGCTGGGAGGTTGGACTCGATGATCTCTGGAGGTCCCTTCCAACCCTTACGATTCTGTGATTCTGTGATTCTGTGATCTACTTCCAGTGAACAGTGTTACTTCGCTTTTTTTTCCCTATTTCATAATTAAAAAAAAAAAAAGTAAAAGCAAAGATAATCCACATGTCAGGTGCTGTGGCCACAACTGTTTTGTCACTTCCCTAACTGTTCTTACAGTAGACTGCCAGGTGTATGCCTCTGTTTAACCTTCTGCTAATAACCTACTTCTTGTTGGCAGGCAGATGCTTAGTCATTTCTGGGAAGCAGGGCTTCCCAGACGTGTTATGATTACGTGGGAAGAAAGACGCCACAATTCCCAAGCCCCTGCCACCATGCCACCAGATACATGCTTCCTCCTTCTCTCCCTCAGCTTTTATTGCTGAGCATTATGTCACATGGTATGTGACATCCCTTTGGTCAGTTGGAGTCAGCGGTTTTTTGCTGTGTCTTGTTGTGGCTTAACTTGGCAAGCAGCTCCACTCCACGCAGCCTTTCACTCACTCCCCCTCTTCCCAGTGGGATGGAGGAGAGAATTAGGGGAAAAATACAAAATAGAACTCGGGGATTGAGGTGAAAACTATTTACTAAGATAAAAGGAAGAGGGGAAAAAAAAATAGTAGTTATGATAATTATATAATCATACATATATAAATTATGTATGTACATAAGTAACTGATTGTCTCGCTCCAATTTATAGGAGGGAGATGAGGTTCTTTTAATGTATGTATACCCGACGTGAGATTAACAAACAACGGTTCAAATGTTGGTCCGACCAGTTTATTACAAATCTTAGTCAGGGAGATGGGAAAGAGGAGGACGGACACTATTATGAATTAGGGTGATGGGGAAGGGAAGGCGGTCAATAGGAAAGATAGGAAATAGAAGCAAGGAGTCTTTATAGGAAGCAAGAGGGAGATAGTCACCACCATGGATCCAGCGAGGTTCGTAGCTCAGTCATTGATCTTCAGTAGCGGTGGGTCGTCAGGCATTGTTGTTCTGTTGATGACGACGACGACAACTTTTCGATGGTAGTACAAACGTATTTATAAGTCCAAAGTGGTTGAGTCAACTTTCTTTGGAGTGACAGCTCAAAACCAAAGTGGTTGAGTCAGCTATCCTTGGAGTGGTAGCTCCTGGCTCTGGGATCTCAGCAGAAACTCCTTTGTTCCCATCTTCCGGGCATTGCCAGCAGATAAGAGGGAGCAGGGATGCCCATCTGCATCCTGTTTTTCACAGGACACGATGGTACCATTCCCCAGTTTTCCCACACCAAGCTGGAGCTATTTAGTCACAGGCCAGATCTTCCACCAGTAAACACTCCTGAGCACTCTCTTCCGGAGGCAAACGGCTCTGGAGGAAGGTGTCCACAAAGAGATGCTGATTTTCACACAGTAGCACCCATCACTTGCCTTCTCAATAAATCAGTTAGGGTCTTATCACAAGAAACACCTCAGGAAGCAAGCTTTGAGCCAGAAAAACAAAGAAGGATTCTCACAGTGATGCACTAGCAATTGCTCACCACCCACTGACCATTGCCCCACCAGTCTCCAAGCGGTAGCAGGCTGCCTGACCAGATTCACTTGTTTACAGACTTTATTCTGCCTGATGTCATATGGTATGGAATATCCCTTTGGACAGTTTAGGTCAATTGTGCTGGTTCTGTTCCCTCACATCTCCTTGTGCCCCCTCCGCCCTTTCCCGCTCCGCTTCAGTCCCCCCTCACTGTCAGGATAGTATGAGAAGCTGAGCAACTAAAATGTCCTTGGCTCTGTACAGCTCTGCTCAGCAAAAACTAAACCACTGATGTGTTATTTGGTTTTCTCTGAAAACCAAAACATACCAGCTGAAGCCAGAACAGTTCACTCCCAACTTTTTTTGCACCCTCAGTCCATTCATTGATGGGACAGCATGAGAAGCAGGATAGGCTGCGAGACTGTGTCAGCATGATTCAGTAGTAGCTAAAACACTGGATACGTTATCGACGCTGTTTTGATCACTGACCCAAAACATAGTACCATACCAGCTACTATGAAGAAAATGAACTTTATCTCAGACAAAGCCAGTGCAATTTTTCATTTCAGATTTCTTTTCCAGCATGTTTTTGTTACCTTCAAATATCTGGAACACTGTTCTTCTTATCATGTGTACATATGTATATATAAGTGTATATGAATGTGTAAGTGTAGGCAGCACTTTGAGAGTGATGATTCTCTCCCTTCTACTTCACTCTTGTGAAACCCCATCTGGAGTTCTGGATCCAGTTCTGGGTCTGTACCAGCATAAGAAAGATACTGTTCCAAACATTTTGTCTTCTCCAGCTTTTTTTTCCTTTTCTTCCTCATCTTACAGCTCTTTGTAATATTACGTCATTGTCAGAGACGTGTTTCTTAGCCATTCATATAAGTTAATGTCTTTATTAAGAGTTGATTGATAAATTGTTGACAACAATGATTTTCAAGTAATGTCATAAAAATATTGTGTGATAAGATTTACTTCAGTTAAAACTTGGCAACAAATATTTTTTGTCTTTGAAAATCATGTTTTATATTTCTTGTTTCATAATACTGAACCTTCAGCTCAGACAGGCACTTGAAATTGATTGTTGTTGAACAAAACAAAAAAGAAAATGTAGAGAGTAATGATTCATAGTTCAGTAAGTTGGCCTTAAGAAGATTGTTTCAGGGTGACCTCTGATTTTTCACACACAATTAACTAGCAAAAGGAAAAAGTAATGAAAGAATTTACAGGAATTCTAAATTGTAAGCCCATTATTTTCCTTTCTACAGTCACAAGATCATTATTATTTGGAAAACAATGCATATCAGAAAACAAGTTGGTATTTTTTGATCATATACATTTTTAAATGCGTTATTCAATTTATTTCTCCCTTCAATATCCTCAGCCAAAAACGGTTATTTATACCATTCTACTATGAAGCAATATATATCCTAAGCAAATCTCTAGCTATTAAGCAGAGGAACTCATATGTAACTAAGTAATTATGCTAAATAGTACAGAGAATTTTATTACAAATTGTAGTTCATTCATAAGAAAGAATCACCTCTGGCTATTAGACACTTCAGAATAATAGACATAATTTATTTTTTTCAGACGCTTGCTTATGTGATTAAACATCATCTTTTGTCTTAAACTCTTTCCTTAATTGTGCAACTATTCTGGAATTTAAGATATATAGTCGTAACTTTTACTCCATTAACTTTTACAGAGCAGTAACATCAAGGATTTTCTCCTATGTACTTTTGTCTCAAGAATAGCACTTAAAGCTGCAATAAACAAGCAACTAAAATTTGTCCTGGTTTGGGAGAGTTAGTAATTGTCAGTACGAATACTTCGCTATCAGTGGGATGCACTGTCTTTACTTTACTTTTAGAACTCTATAGCTTATTTTATTGTTAAGTGAATGTTCAGCAGAAGCTCAATACAAACTTCCCTTCTACTTTTGTGTGACTAGAGTCACTAATTTTTATTACAATAAACCTCTTTATTTCCATGTTTCCATATTTGCATGTTTGCATTGGCTTAGCATACCAGAAGTGTTTTTGGATAAAAGAAAGTATATATTTTTTCTTTATAAATATTTATTATATAAATTTATATATATATATATGTTTATGTCAATGTGTTTACTGTTAGGGAATAACCTATGAGTATTTAGTGATTCTAAGTGATAGTGGTATTATAATCTGAAAAGTCTCTGCAGTGTACATGATATATTCCAACTATCAATGCACAGAAAATAAACACGTTAAAAATGCAACCATTTGTTTATGTTTAATTTGACATAGAAATTATATGCATATCCATAATAGGGTAGGAAGATTAAAATATCCAGGAACCAACTGATAAAGTTGGTGATTAATAACAGCAAATAATAAGAATTTCAAAACCATAATGAAAGAAGTGCCATCCAGAGAACTGGAAATGGAGAGAAAGATAATTGGATCCTCTTTGCATTTCAAAGTAGTACTCAGAAAGGACAAAGCAATAGCAGAAAAATTAATTTAATTCTTTGTATTGATAGATATTGTGCAGGAAGATGCCTGCATCAAAATCTTTGCAAGAAAAAAGGAGAAATGTTTCGTGACATTTATAACATAAAAAAGAGAGTTCAGTGAATATAGTTAAAAAGAAGGTTAAAACAATCTTTTTTCTTTTTAATTAGTTTGTCTTTCTTTTGAACAGATTCACCCCTAACATTTCAAAACAATAGGATTATTCTACCAGTTTCCAATATAAAGAGTTAAGCTTTTCACTTAAGAATTTAGTTGTTTTTACATGTACTTAACCTTCTGTATTGCAGAACACAAAAGGGTCTGTCTTGATTTATTATGTATATTCTTAAAGAAACTGATTTTGATAGCTACTCAATGCCTATCATATTAAGTCAGTAATAACCCTGTCAAATCATAGTAAGAAAGGCCAAAAGTCTTGTGAATTGGATCTGTAACAAGTGTGCTGAAATTGTTTTTGTAATTATCCTATTTACTAATTTCCATTTGTCCCTCTATGCATTTTTCAGGTCCACAGCAGATCCTTCCTCAACTTCTAGTCAAAAAGTAAGATTAAACAATTAAGAAAAATACATTTTCCCTTAAGTATTTAATTTTCAGTGCTGTCATGGTATACTTTTATGTTTAGTTGTTTGTTTTCCTAATTTTTTATTTTTTTTTTTTCTAAATAAAAGGCTATCTGCAAGGAGTCAGGGAAAGGTGGTAGGTTCCCAACATCCACTATAAGTTGTTCTGTCTGCAAACAACATGTAGGGCAATAAAGGTGTGTTTTGGATTCTCTTACAAGTAAGAGTTAAGAGTTATTTTCATGCTTGTAGCGGAACTGTGTTGTTTATCATTAACAGATAACAGAAGATAGATGTAGTGCTTGTGCTGTCTTGCACCATGTAATTACAAATGCTCTTGGTTATTGCCGTGTTATAAAAATCTGTGGTTGTGCATTCAGTTTTGAGATTTAATCTAATGAATACTGTACATTTCTTATGATTAAAAAAAATGGAAAAGGAAATCATGCAAGTGACAAATGCATCAGACTTGAATGTGATTTTTCAGAAGTTTCCTACCATATGTATACCTAGTCTCAGTCTTTTCTAGTTTTGGACTACTCGTGTCACAAACAGTACAGTTGTTGCCCATTTTGTATGTCATTACACATTGTATCATTGTATTTCATGCCTAATTTTCATGGAAATTAAAAATCATAATTGTTTTTATTTTAGAATTGATAAAATTCAGAAAGATTGCAAATCCACCGAGATTATACTGATATAATTACACCTACTCAAGAATGGTAACCAATTGCAACAACTAACATCTACAAGCATTTCTCAGTCTCTGATACTGGTCTTATTTTATGGGCCTTTAGAAGAAAGCATCCTAGTTATTTTATTTATCTTTATTGTATTTCTAAACTGTGTCAGATAACATAGATTCCACTGTAGGTCTTGTGACTGTACTTAACAGTGATTGAATCCAAAGCGTGTATCAAAGAGGCAAAATATCGCTGTTAGACAAATAGCTAACCAGACCAATTTTATTAGAAGTATGTATATGTGTAGTTGATACGTATGAGGGCTGCTCTGAAAATAACACTTGTTATTTTATTATGTTGACCCACGTTGTCAGAGGTGGTTGTTGATGGTATGGCAGTAGAGGTTGAATCTTCCCACCAGTATTCCATTACGTTTTGTTGGCTTATGACAGATGGCAGCAGAGGGGCAGTCTGACAGAATGGTGTCTGACATGGAAGTGTAGATGAGGCAAAGATGTGAAATTGAATTCCTCTGTGCAGAAAAAATGTCACCTATTGACATTCATCGATGCTTACTGATCATTTATGGGGACCAAACAGCAGATGTGAGCACAGTGAAATGGTGGGTAGTGCATTTCAGCAATGGCAGTTTAATAGTCAATTCAGTTAATATAATTTAACAGTTTAAAATGAAAATTAAAATTATGATTAATTTGATACAAAAATCCTAATCTTCCAAAATTTAGATTCCTAGAATTCAAATAAACTTATAACTATAAATATTTGTCACTGCTTGCAATGTCCTGATGCTAGCCTCAAGAAGCCATGTCTGTGACTCAACGTTAAATCATTACTGAACATCAGAATGAACTCTGACTGTATCAAATCACTCTTGTAGATGACCTTTCTATAGGTATTGAAGTCCTTTAATTAGTTCAGATTATATGAAGTCTGCAGAGAGCTAGAACTATATACATACAGATTCCAAAGTGCTTGCAAGAAAGTACTGTTTTGATCAGAACGTGTGGTTTAATATATTAGTGTTTCCAAGCCAAGAATTCATGCTGACAGCAAGAAGCACAACATATGTGGTACTCAGCTGCTCAAACTATCTCATTGAGCCTATCTCATTGAACTATCTCACTGAGTTCTTGAAGAATGTAGAAAGAAAGTAGCCTGACTTAGCTGACAAAAAATTATCCTAAGAATCTTACTTGTAACAACAACATTGTGTTGTTTTTTAAAATGTTGTTAGTTATCACTGCTCACTTTTTTCATACACTCTGATATATTCTTAACTGAGAAAAAATATGTTTTGAAAATTTTGGAAAATTTTTAAATTTGGTGACATCACTTTTAGAGATAGATTAAAATAATTTTTGATGTGTGTGCAAAAAGCATCCACTATGAGGATAAAAGCCATGTAAATATCATGCAGAATTTGCCTTTATCCTTGTCGTGACCCAGTTTGTTTTTAATTATTAGAAAGGAAAACATATTTAGATAAGAAAAAAGACAAGGGAATGCATTTTCAAGTGTAACAGAAAGGCCAGTACTGATGTTTAGAAAAGAGATAACTAAAGCCAGTAAATGCAGTCTTATTTGAAGCCCATGAGTATCTCAGTAAAATTACTTAATTGCTTAATAAAAATCTCAAGCATGGGAAAAGACTGAGTGAACTTACTATAATACATTAGAAAAAAAACAGATAATTGGGTAAGGTGTTTTATTTTTATTTCAATCATTTTAATCTTTGCATGCACATTTATGTTAAAACTGTTGACTGAGCTGGGAAAGTTGGTAATGTTTGTTTGTTTGTTTGTTTGTTTTTTTATCAGCTTTTTACCAGCTTATGTGTCCCAAGAGCTTGGTTAAAACCAGGCAGATCCAGTAGTCTCTCCCTTCAGATCATCACGCCCGAGGCAAGCTGAGACAGCTATACACTTTCACCAGGTTAAAACTAGGAAATAAGCAAACAAATAAATATATAACAGAATCACTTTGAAGTCAATTCAGTTTTGTCCCATATTTGTTTTTGACCTGATACAGTTCAGAGGAAGATGTTATTCGTTTTTTTTTCAGAGAGTATTTAGCAAAGAAAAGACCCAAATCTCGTATACTTTTGAAAAACAGTTAATGTATTGAATTCCCTTTATTCTGTTTTTAAAAGGCCAAATGTTGTTAAGTACCTATTACAGGTGTTATTTGAGTTGCATTACAATGTTTTTTTACATTTATTACACTGAACAGAAACCTTTAATCAACTAGCCAAAGTATCTAAATATTTTTCTTTCAAATTTGTATAATGGCCTTCCTTTAAACATTTTTAAAAATGTAGATTACTTCAAAGTAGATGTAGATTATGTGATGAACAATGAAGGTTTTACTAAAGTTTATCCTACATTGTAATTTCTGAATTGCATTCAACCCTCAGCCCTTAACCAGCAAGTATTCTTTTTGCAAGTTTACAAAACTGGTTCTTTGAGACAGTTCTAGTTTGTTGTTTCTATTTGTTGCTGCAACTATACTTATGAGAAGTTTGTTATGTTACAGATAATGGGCTCAAAATCTACAAAATAAAGTGATTAAAATTGCTGTGATTAAATCTACAGCAAAACTAGTTTATGGCATCATAAACTACAGCATCTACCACATCAACATTGTCTTAGCAGCCACAATGTGTAAAAGCTCAAAGTGTTGCCAGACCTTCCAGCACTTACATTGGTTTGATGATGGTTTCTTACAGCTCTGACCCATGATTAAGTTGTAAGGGGGAAGGAGTAATACCAGTAAAAATATAATGTCTATTTCAGTGACTATAAATGAATATGAAACTTATTTTCAATTAGACAAAGGCTTGCTCATAAAAATAAGGAAGTGTGGAATGGGCCTAAATTAGTATGCTAACGGTTTAGAGCTATGAGTGAATTCTTTTAATACTGTTGAGCTGAGTATAAGGGATGAGCTTTGAGGCACAAAATCATTTAATCCATCATGACAAAGCAGGGAGAGAACTTCTTAAGTAACAAAAGGCCAAGCCACACATTTGCCATTTCAAGGTATGAAGCAAAGGATAACATTTCCCACTTTAGAACTTTGCCCTTTAGATTGTTAAGTGCTCTTTTTTATTTTTTGTTTTTGGTCTAGAGGGAGAAGTTAAAACTTTCCTTACTTCTGTCTAGAAATCCAATAAAGTTTTATTTCAGTATAACCCTTTCCAAAGTTCAGTTTAGAGTAATTTAGTATCCTTATTGCTATCAAAATAAATGCTTATAGAAGCAGAACCTCTTTCATTTCTTGAAAATTAATAGAAGTTTCTTTTTTTCAACTTATGCTCATGCATTCAAGACTACATTAGCAACATTCTGTTTTTCTAAAGCGGTACAAAGTTATGTAATGATCCCTTTATTAATTTTCATCTCCACTTATTCAAGCTGTGTAACACTTAATATTAGACAGTGCTAAAGGAAAATACAGAGTTCACATTTTCAAACAGAGTGTAATGGAAAATCTAATCTGCTACTATTACAGATACAGAAAGGCAACTGTGAGTTGAGCTCTAAATTGCTTACAGGCTCTTGTGTAGTTTTACATTTGTCTAACTGCACCATGGAATAAACAACAAAAATCCTTGCTTAAAGCTGTTTTCTTTCTGGCAGGGTCATTCACACATACAGAAAAAATCTTTATGTTTTTGAAAACACTTGAGCATTCTGTCTCTTGCTGTCTGAAGTCTTTGTCAACTCAGTTGTTGCATTTTCAGACTTCTTGTCTACATTTCTTTCCTTCATGTTTGCCTAGCAGGCATATGCCCACACTCCCACCACTCTCACAAGGATCTAGATTGTGACTGGTGTATTAAAGCAGCTGTGGTGTGCTTTGGGAAAAACTCTGGGGAAAACAGTGTATTTTATATTTTTATGGGATGTCATTAATCACAGATAATGTATACAAAGTCTTTATCGTTTGAGTCATGAGGTTGACTACTATTGTAATTGATATCTTTTGCGTAGTTTGAGAGTTTCATAAAAGCATTTCTGAGATGAAAAAAGATACAAAATTGGATTTAAATTTACGCTGTTGAACATCAAAGGTACTGTTAACTACTAGCCTGCTCAAAAAAATCTCTTATTTTCACTTTAAGTGGAAGTGACTTGACAAATGTAAAGAAAAAAAAAAATAATGCTCAACTGGATAATGCTAGATTTGTACATCAGCTAACTTCAGAGAGGAGAACAGAGCATTGCTATGATTACTTTTTTGCATGTTATATTTAAACATGGCATTCAAAAGTATTTCTGTAAAAGAATATCTGATTATCGCTTGCAGTATTCTCTTAGCAGCAGACTTACCTTGATCAAATCAAGAAGCAAAAGAAAAAAACAAAACTAAACAAACAAAACAAAATAACCAAAAGGAAAAGAAGAAACAGAATAGAGAGAGAAAAAAGCTATTTTGCAAGCAGAAAGTGAATAAATTCAACTTCATTATATTTTTTCTCCTTAGGGTACAATTTCTATGCAGTTACCTTGTTTCAAAATTGTCAAAAGTTCTAGAGATCTGTTTTGTTGTAGTAAAATATGTTTTGAATCATATGCTTTAGGATAAAACACAACCAGTTTAAAATTACTTTTGGAGAGGATTTTTTTAAAAAAATGCCCTGTGTGTTCAATTGCAATAGTGGGTTGATATTAACAGAGGAATATAAAAGTGATAAACAGGAAAGACAGGTTTGCTTTTTTTTTTAGTACAATCTAGCAAATGTATATAACTTTCAGTTGGATTACCTTTGACATGCTATGACACCAAGAGCAAATAAGAATATAAGTATTAGAGTATACCAGTACAGTATTGCACCCTGATTTACATGCGCATTCAGGACTTAACTCCACAGCACAACTGTTCAAAGAGAAAACTGGAAGTTGCTGTTGTAATTATGTTTTTGATCATCAAGTATGTAAATACTGGCTCTGAGAGAGCAGGGTTTTTTCCTCCTATTTTTAAAAAAGTGTCTGATGCTAAGTCCTATGAAATGATGAATTATTCTCAGAGTACTGAAAAATCTTGAATCAGATGAGTTCAATTAATAGGCAAATGAAGATGAGTATTATTTTTTTTGTGACATATTATAGAAAGTTTAGAATAATAACATCTTATGAAAGAAGAAAATTTTGGTTAGGAGTTTAAAAACGTCAAATTACTACCAATAAATTTTTCTTACCACTATGGAGTATAACAGCCAGATTTGTATCTTTATTTCATAACAGAAATTAATATTAATATACCTTTAATTACTAATTTAATTGAAGCTTTAGTTGAAAGACAGCTAATCTTAGCAGCATCAAGCTTCTGTAGAAATACACTTCTGAATTTGATGGTATCAAAAAATGAAAAAATTAATTTGCTATTGTTGTGGTTCAACCACAGTATGGAGCTAAGCGCCACACAGCTGCTTACTCACTCCCCCAGGATGAATGGTGGAGAAAATATGAAAGGTTAATGTACAAGAATTAGTGAGTTGAGAAAGGCAGATAATAGGTAAAATAAAAGCTGCGTGTTCTAGCAAAGCAAAACAAGAAATTTGTTCACTCTTCCCATCAGCAGGCAGATGCTCAGCCATTTCCAGGAAATCAGGACGCATCACACATAGCTGTTTCTTGGGAAGACAAAAGACATCACTCCAAACCCCATTCCTCTGTCCTTACTACAGCGTTTGTTGCTGGGCATGACATCATATGATATGGAATATCGCTTTGGCCAGTTTGGGTCAGCTGTCCTGGCTGTGTCTCCTCTCACCTTCTTGTGCATCCCTGGCAGGGAAGCACAAGAAGGGAAAGTCTTTGGCTTATTGTAAGCACTGTTCTGTAACAACTAAATGCATCATTTTGTTACCACCTCTATTTTCATCAAAAATTGAATATACATAATCATCTTGATGTGTGACTCCATGATCGTTCTGAGTTCCTTCCTATGATTCCTTGATTCTATATAGTCATCTATGAAGAAAAGTAACTCTATGCCAGGAAAACCTTGACAACTATCTACATGTTTATCCTACCTCAAAACGAAAAGTGCTCTGTAGTGACCTCTCAGGCAAGAGGTGGGAGTAAATGCATTTATCCCCATAAATGATGAGCAGTCCAAGAGCACTTTTTAAGCTTTCCTGCGTAGGAGCTGGCTGCACAACATTTCCCCTTGAGTAGGAATGCTGCTCAAGGTTATACCTGTGCAGAGATCCCTTACGCCTTGCTGATATGGATCCTTGGTAAGTGACTAATTGTTTGTTTTAGGCTTTGTTATCCTCACTAAGATCACATCTTTGATTGAAGTGTGTTTAACCCTACCCTCTATGCAGTAAATAATCAAGTGTATCCAGCCATCTTGAATCTTGTTAAGTCGCTGCTTTAGTTACAGTTAAGCTTTGTTAAATCATTATACTGTATCTGTATTATATCAATAACTATATTCTGGCTTCTCTTCTATAACTGCAATATAGTGTAGTTGTTTTCCATCTGCGACAACACGTCTGAGTTAGTGTCTAGTGAGAGGCCCATATTTTGATTTACTCAGTGTCTGTCTTCCTTGGAATGAGCTTCTAATTTTTTCAACTACAAACTATCTCTAATTCACTACTTTGCCAATCTTTCTACTATATTTACAAATACTGAGAAAAATCCTTTCGTTTCTTGATAGCAAGGTTACAAAATAGCATTGTCTGTTATGCTGTACCTGTCAAAGATGCTGAATGGCTGCAATCTATGAGCCTGGAGCATCTCCTGTAAGAGGAGAGGCTGAGTAACCTGGGTCTGTTCAGCCTGGGGAAAAGAAGGCTGAGAGGGGATCTGATTAATGTTTAGAAATATCTAAAGAGAGGTGGGAAGCAAATGGATGAGGCCAGGCTCTTCTTGGTGGTACATAGCAATAGGAGAAGGAGTAATGGCATAAATCTTGAACATAGGAAGTTCCATACAAACATACAGAAGTTTACAGTAAGGGTGATGGAGCACTGGAACAGGTTGCCCAGAGAGGTTGTGAGTCTCCTTCTATGAAGATATTCAAGACCTGTCTGGACACCTACCTGTGAGACCTATTGTAGAGTACCTGCTTTAGCAGGGGGATTGGACTTCATGATCTCTTGAGGTTCCTTCCAACTGCTACAGTTCTGTGATTCTGTGTTAACGTCATGTATAATTATAGTATGTAAAGAGGCAACCTTGTGAGTTCAAATACTCTTCTCACATTAGCACACGTGCATTGTAAACGTGAATAATTGAGTTAAATATTATATACACAGGTGTGTATTCCTAAGTTTCAGGTATGGAAAATTAGTAGAATAATTGTAAAAGTTTATACACAGTATCATTATGCAAACTGTTCTAGGGTGAATTTATCTGATTTTTTTTTTAAAGAACAAGAGTGTTATTGACCTGATTCAATAATACCCTATAGACTCTTCTCGAAGGCTTTGCTTCTGTATTACCTTTTGAAGTTGTAGGATAGGTGTGCAGTTTGTACTACCAGCAGCCTAATTAGGAAGAATAATGTCCCTTGGGACAACAAAACCTTCTTCGTATTCCATCTTCTAGTCCAAAAATATGCAGGGTGGGGTAATGAATCTTAAAAATGCCAATTTAGTGAGTTTCTAATCACAGATACTTCATCAGCTGACAAAAGAAAAAACCTCAGTAGGTGTAGCACTTCAAAATCTGGGACAATTTACATGTAATTTCAGGAATCAGCAGGGATACACAGCTGGATAAAAATAAAAAGCTTGCTGTAATTGAAAATTGCCTTGCAGCTTCTTTGTGATTAAAGTGAAGTTGTATTCCTTGAAATCTTGTTCGGCGATTAAATCTGTTTTACTTAGTGAAATATTGTCTATTGTCCTTGAGTGATAAAGCCAGTACAGACATTCTTTAACGTTTCATGCTAATTGAACATGTATACACACAAAAATTTAGCAAAATCCAAATTGAACAACTGGAAAACTTTCATTTGAACATATTCAAGATGTACTCTCTCACTAGAAGAGGTTGTGGTCATCTGTGTTTCTTATGAACAATTTTGGTGACCACCTGTTTTATTTTCCACCAAAAAGAGTTTGCACCTCTTTACTTCTAAGTATCCAGTTGTATCCAAAAGCTAATGTGATAACTTCATCTAATAACTGATGAAGCTTACAGTTGGACTGAAATTTGAAGTTACCTTTAATAAAGTTCTTGTTTATTTTGTTTTTCAGTTTTTATATCTATTTGTTTGCTGTAGGGAATTGAATGAAAAGGTTGAGAGCTGATTTTCTTGATATAAAACAGGCATTAGATACTTAGAACTAACCAAAGAAGTATTCCATAGCAGATGACATCATGCTGAAAAATAGAACTGGAGGAAGTTTACCAGAGGGGCTGCTGTTGCTCAAGGACTACATGGGTATTCATCAGCTGATGGGAAGCTATTGCACCATGCATCACTTGATTTTATTTATTCTTGTTTTCTTCTCTTATTAAATGCCCTTATCTCAACCAACCAGTTTTTCATTCTGTCTGCTATCCCACTGAGGGGAAGTGAGGGCTGTATGTTGCTTAGCTGCCTGCTGGGTTCAACCACAAGTTGATTCTTTCCCTGTTGTGCAGTTCTTTGATACATATTTTCATAATTACAACTTCCTTAATATTGGTATAATCTTAATAAGATATCCATTCAGAAGATAAAAGCAATATTGAAATAAGTTATTTAGTTTTTTTATCTGAATTAGTAGTTATAGGAGCTTTTTAAATCTTTCTCTTGTCTCAGTGTGTTCCTAGGATATATTCAGTTCCATGTAATTTATATATCATTCTAACAGTATCAGAGTGCAGATGAATCATAAAGAGGAGTTTCTTTGCAAAGTACAGATGACCTGCAATACATAGATTGCTATTTCTGTGCTGACTGAACTAGTGAAAGTGGCCTGAGAGGACATATTAGAGTGTTTTTAGCATAATTTCCAGCCAAGAACTTGAAATCAGAAGAAAAAATATATATATATCAAATTCTGTATGTAAATGTTATTCAAAACAGCCTGATTTAAATGTACTTTAAGAGTTGCTGATAGGTCACTTGAAAATGTTAAGTGAAAAACAAAGTAAAGGAGACAAAATTAGACAACAGAAAAGCACTCAATCTGTCAGGATGAGGAAACAAGAGGGTGCAGATTCAAAAATCAACAGAGGAGAAAGATACAGCAAAGAAGAGAAATAGCTGAAAGGATTTAAAAAACTTACACATATACACATCCAGTAAGTAATTCAGGAAAAAGTTTATGAGCGACATAAATAAAGTGCCACCTTATTTTAAAACTGTGGTGGCAAATCTAAGTAATGTTATACTTACAAATAATTGAAGCTAGACAGCGTTGCTATTTCATTATTATTATTAATCATCTGTAATTTCATTTCAGAAATTTTTTCTCTCCATATAAGTTATGAAAAGCTTAAGGAGGTGGCACAGCAGTTGCTAGCTACAATGCCATTAATCAGTAAGTTCAGTGTTCTTTTCAGATAACATCTTGGTGCTGTAAATGACAATATATTCCTCAGCAAAAGATGCACTTTTAATCTAGAAATCCTTTTTTTGGAAAAAATCTCACCTATCCTAGGTCCAGTGAGTAACAGTGAGTTTACATATTAGTAGGTATTTCTTGTATCATACTGATATATTTTATAGTTACTGTCATTTTTCTTATTTTATAAACGCATTATAAATCTGTCACGCAAATGCATAAAATTTGACAGATAATGTGTTAGCATTCTAATTATTTTCTTTACATTTGTCATTCTTAAACTTGAAAAAACTCTTCTTCAGCAGTGAGCATTTGGTGGTAAGTAGCAGTGGTTCTAAGAATCACACAAACTTCAAAGTAAAATCTTAAGAATTCATTTTTAAAGATGAAATCCTAGGAATTTAACTGGATCTAGAGAATAGTCCAGGCTACTTACGGACTCTTGATTGATATCTGAATAAAGTATGGTCTTTTAACGCTATCTCCATTTAGCTGTTGAAAACTGAATGTTTCATATTTTTCTGAATCCCCTTTTTTTAAAAAAAAAAACAAACAAAAAACAACAACACCTTCTTCGCGTAACAAAAACAGGTAACTATATCCCAGATGTACTAAAGTGACATTACCACAGGAAGTAGCGCTTTCTCTTTTCTGATTCTAGAATCTTCTGGGTTCAGAACTAGTCCCATGATGTGAGACAGCACATTTTTGTAGCTGTAGTTGAGCAGAGAATCTCAGTTTTTAATGTTACAGTTCAAATCTCCAAAATAAACTTAAAATATTTTGTAGTTCTTCAAGAAGTTGAGCAGCTGTGGCCAATATATATTCTATTAGGTATTTTATCAATTGCCTTTGAACTGCTTGTTACTGTGTTTGTGGGTATACTATTTACACAGTTAGAAAAAAGCATGCAGTATTATTTCTTGAATGTGACTAATTATATATATCTACTTTTACATTTAGTGTCTAGTAGTTTCAGTATTGAAACACTGCATCTTTTTAGAAGCTGCGGGAAAGAATGAATACTAACAAGAATAAGTATCTACAAGGTATGCAAAAGAAAGCTGAAGAGGACTGTGTGTGTGTGTATGTTTGCTTGCATGTGGAGGCAGAAGGGGAGAAAAAAAAAAGCAGCAACCAAAAATCTCACACTTCTTCATGCTAAGGCATGGGAGAAAGCAGTGTGCCCACCACGTATAGGTTAAGTGAGACATGAGTAGAATCTCGCTTATAGTGTGAGATGTTCCCTGTCAGGTTCTGACTTATGTGAAGGTGGGAACTAGACTTGTATTTGGCTTCCTTAGAGCATGATGAGCTTTATGAATAGGCAGTAAAACAGGAGCAAAACATGTACATATTGGAAGACCAGAAATGGTGTTTGTGAGAAAATTAATCACAAATAACAATAGCAAACTGCAGGATGAACTCTTCTGCCCCAGCTGCTGCAAACACCTCTTCTGATACTGCAGTAGTTTCTGTCCAAATGTAACTTCTAAGATGGATCCCACTGTCTTGGCCTTGGAGAGAAAAGCTTGATATTTCTTGTCGAAGACGGAAATGGTGAAGGTGTCTCATGCTTGGGAAGATGTACTCTGATCGATGTAGTGCAGTGTAAGTTGAGGAAGATGCACGAAAAAGAGAACAGTTTTCTTTGCAGCTGGAATAATAAACAAGAAAACAAAAGGAAATTCATAAAGTCTTCAGTAGCAAGAATCTTAAGACTGCTGGCATGTCGAATTTTGGACAGGAACAGCAGAGGACAATGGAAGCTGGAAGCTTGTGATTTCTGGCAGTAGAAGGAAGGCTTCATCTTCATAAAATCATAGAATCGCCAAGGTTGGAAGAGACCTCCAAGATCATCCAGTCCAACCATCCACTTACTGCCAATATTTCCCTGCTAAACCATGTTCCTTAGTGTACCATTTAAACATTTCTTGAACGCCTCCAGGGATGGTGACTCAACCACCTCCCTTGGCAGCCTGTTCCAGTGCCTGACCACTCTTTCAGAGAAGAAATTTTTCCAAATATCCAACCTGAGTCTCCCCTGGCGCAACTTGAGACTATTCCCTCTAGTCCTGTCACTAGTTATGCAGGAGAAGAAGCTGACCCCAGCCTCACCACAGCCTCCTTTCGAGTAGTTGTAGAGAGCAATAAAGTCTTTCCTGAGGCTCCTTTTCTTCAGACTAAGCAACCCCAGTTCTGTCAGCCACTCCAGAGCTGAGGAAGTCCTAAGACTTGAGCTCCAGACCCCTCATCAGCTTCATTACTCTTCTCTGGACACACACCAGGTCCTCGAAGTCTTCATCATGTGTTTACTCAGAGAATAAACTCATAGCTCCAGCAAGAAAGCAGTTTAAAGACAGTCAATATTTAATGGACAGAACTGTTATTTCCAAATTTGAAATGTAATTGTCTTTTCAACTCAACACCTTTAATTTGCTTTGAACTCCTTGCTGTAAAAAAAATAATTGCTGAAACTTCAATTGATGTAACACTGTTAATTATACTCTGCTTTCAGTATGCTAAGCTCCTAGGTATTTTAGAAGGTGATTAATTTTTATACTCTGTGAAAAAGAGTTACAATGTTACATTTCTAGATATATTAGTGAATACAAGAAAAAGAAAATAGGGTTATGATAAGTTATGCAATCAATTAATTACCATAAGGAATTGCTTTTCTGTTTGAATGATTAGTCTGGCATTATAAAAGAAAATGTGAATTTTATCCCATCTGTGGTAAGTTTTAGAACTTTCTTAGACACTCAGCAATTCAGGAGAGCTGGTTCTGGACTAAAATCTGGACTAAAAATAATTCCACATGGCATGTTAGAACTGAAGTTTTAAGTTCATAGAAATGCTAGTTGAAAGACGTAACTTTCTGAAAATGAGGACTTTTTGTGACAAGCCCAAGAAAAATATCTTTTTCTTAGTTTTTAAGTGGAGTACTGGCTAAGCCAGAAGATATTTCTCCTTGTAGTAATTACTGAACTACCCAGAAATTCAAATCCCTGTTATCTCTGATTTGGTTCATGAATTTTAGTTTCTTGCCTGCTTGTCATTAAGGAGCAATTGACTTTACTGTAGGGCAGTCCTACTAGCATCTTATTTGGTTCAGCTTTGCACAAATAAACAAATATCCATTGGACCAGAAATAAAGAAATCTGGTATCACTTCACTGATTGCTTCATAGCCTGGATGAGTGCTCTAAAGAGCTTCTGTTTCAAGACCATTTCATTTCTAAACTGCTACTAAGACAGTTGGCTAAAAAGGTAAAGTTAAAAGGCAAGACAGTCTCCTCACAATATCATGAGTTAGTACAAACCATCTGAGTTACTGTGACCCAAAGTACCACTGTGTAAACTATATCAGGCAGAGGGAGAAGGTATTTTTTTACTGAAGTGAATTTTCTGCATTTGAGGGCAAACTGTTCTGGTTTTGTCTGTTCTGTGAAATAAAAACATTCATGGAATTGCACAAGATTATAAGCTTTTTGCAGTTCGGTGACACAGAATAATCTGTAGTTCAGAGATGAGCTTTACATGTACTGATAAAAGTTCTGTGTGGCCAGTAATTGTTAATACCAGCGTGGAAAATAATGAACAATATTTATTTCAGAAGAATCATTTTGCTAGAAAAATATTTTTTGCACAGCTTACCTTCAAATAACATAAAGCTTATTAGGACAGAAGAATAGCTCTTTTAAAGTAGTATATTCAAGTCTAAATAGATACAGAATGTACAGAAGAACCTGACCCCCACCTCACCACAGCCTCCTCTCAGGTAGTTGTAGAGAGTGATAAGATAACCCCTGAGCCTCCTTTTCTCCAGTCTGAACAGTCCCAGCTCCCTACACCACTCCTCGTAAAACTTGTGCTCCAGGGCCCTCATCAAAATCATTGCCATGAACCCATGATGGCTAGGCTTGATCCCGTTTGTCCCACACATGCCATGTCACCTCTGTCCCTGGAAACGTGATGGAACAGCTTGTGCTGGATGCCATCTCCAGACAATTGGAAGAAAAGGAGGTTATCAGGAGTAGTCAGCATGGGTTCACCAGAGGAAGGTCATGCTTGACCAACCTGGTAGCCTTCTATGATGTTGCCACTGGCTGGGTGGATGGGGGGAGAGCAGTGGATGTAGTCTACCTTGATTTCAGCAAGGCATTTGATACTGTCTCCCACGGCGTCCTTATAACAAAGCTGAGGAAGTGTGGGATAGATGAGTGGCCACTGGCAGAGCACAGAGGGTTGTTGTTGGCAGTGCAGAGTCCGGTTGGAGACCTGTAATTAGCAATGTTCCCCAGGGGTCGGTGCTGGGCCCGGTCTTGTTCAACATCTTCATCAATGACCTTGATGAGCAAGTTTGCTGATGATACAAAGTTGGGAGGATTGGCTGACACGCCTGAAGGCTGTGCTGCCATTCAGCGAGACCTGGACAGGCTGGAGAGCTAGGCGGTAAGAAACCAGATGAGGTTTAACAAAAGCAAGTGTAGAGTCTTGCACCTAGGGAGGAATAATTGCATGCAGCGGTACAGGTTGGGGGATGACCTGCTGGAGAGGAGCTCTGCAGAGAGGGATTTGGGTGTCCTGGTGGATGACAAGTTGGCCATGAGCCAGCAGTGTGCCTTTGTGGCCAAAAAGGCCAATGGCATTCTGGGCTGCATTAAAAAGAACGTGGCCAGCAGGTCGAGGGAAGTGATCCTGCTCCTGTACTCTGCCCTGGTAAGACCTCATCTGGAGTACTGTGTCCAGTTCTGGGCTCCCCAGTACAAAAAAGACAGGGATCTCTTGGAAAGAGTCCAGAGGAGGGCCACAAAGATGGTGAAGGGCCTGGAGCATCTCCCCTGTGAAGAAAGGCTAAGTGAACTGGGTCTGTGTCTCGCTCCAATTTATAGGAGGGAGATGAGGTTCTTTTAATGTATGTATACCCAATGTGAGATTAAGAAACAACGGTTCAAATGTTGGTCTGACCAGGTTTATTACAATTCTTAATTGCTTAGGGATATGGGGAAGGGAAGATGGGCGATAGAAAAGATAGGAAAGAAGCAAGAATTGCGTAAAGCGGGGATAGTCACCACCAGGATCCAGCAGAGGTCCCATTGTCCGATGGTCCGATGGTCCGGGGCAGAGACTCAGGGGAGGAGAGTAGCAGCAGCATGGCCGGTCTTAGGCAGCAAGAAGGTGCAGGTACAGGGTAGGTCCAGGAAGAAACCGCGGGGTAAGTCTGGGAGGAAGCAGCACATCTCCAGTAGCAAGCCCAGGAGGGTCCGTCAGCATGCAGGCATTCCGTAGTGAGGAATCTGATGGCAGACACCTTTCTTCTTCGGGAGAGAGCAGCAGCAGCAGCATGGCCGGCCTTAGGAAGCAAGCAGGTAGAGCGCAGAGCAAGTCCAGGAGGGAGAGAGGCAGGTCCTGAGGCTTCTCATGTCAGAAACCTCCTTGTTCTTTATGAGGAATCTGTTGTCAGAAACCTAAAAACCATGGTTGCTTGTCCTTTTTTTATCCTTCTTCTTCTGCCTACGTGACATTCCTGGGCGCTTGGGTAAGAGTCATGTGCAGCACCTCCTGAGAGGGCCATCTCCTTCGAGATAAGCTCACACAAGAGTGCTTCCTGGCCATTAACGTGAAGCTTATCTCTCTCTCTCGTTGCCCCTGGCCTTGTCCATATGTGCCCCTCAGATTAAGGACTTCTCAACCTCTGTCCAGGACTTGCCTGGACTTGTCCATCAGTGTTCCTCAGCAAGCTTTGAGGCAATGGTATAAAATAATAATCTCTTACAGTCTGTTTAGCCTTGAGAAAAGAAGACTGAGAGGGGACCTGATCCAGGTCTATAAATATCTAAGGTGTTGGGAGGCAAAGTGGCAAGGCCAGACTCTTTTCAGTGGTGTGTGGAGACAGGACAAGGGGAAACGGCCAGAACCTGGAGCATAGGAAGTTCCGCACAAATGTGCGCAAGAACTTCTTTACGGTGAGGGTGACGGAGCACTGGAACAGGCTGCCCAGGGAGGTTGTGGAGTCTCCTTCTCTGGAGATATTCAAGACCCGCCTGGACGCCCACCTGTGCGACCTGGTGTAGGGAACCTGCTTTGGAAGGGGGCATGGTCTCGATGATCTCTGGAGGTCCCTTCCAACACCTATGATTCTGTGATTCTGTGAAATAGACATTAATTAGATGCAACTAGAGTAGGTTAAAATTATCTGAACTTTTATTTTTAACAATTCTTCAAGTCCAAATTTGACCAAAAAGTAAGATGGTATGGCTGTCCCTAAAAACGTATCAACTCTAAAAATATCTTGCTTGAAAAATCACTGTACAGTTTTTACAGAAAACAGCCTACGATATTCCTTTAAACTATTTCATTATATTCGCCGTGAGGGCAGTCAATAAAACATTTTAGAAATCCCAATGATTGCAGCAATTCTACAGCCTGAAAATAAGAAGACTGTGAAATATTAATGTACTATTACCTACTTCTGTCTTAAGATTTATCATGGATTACATAGATACGTTTTTAGTTTACTAACATTTGACTACCATGAAAAGATTTGTTTCTGTGATTAAAACACTAGGATGAGAGTGAACAGATACAGGTACAAATTCTAGTCCTTAGACTTACATGAACTTTTTCAAGACAAAATCATCATAGTATAGATTGGGGGGTGTTGGAGATTCATGATCCTTGAGGTCCCTTCCAACCCGAGCCATTCTGTGATTCTGTGATAGATGTTTTTACATTATTTGTTTCAAAGGTGATACGTGTCTTTCTGGACTGATATTAGGAGGCTGACCTTATCATTATAGGATCACTTATAGAGACAATTAACGTGAGAAAACATCTTCTTGGGTTCTGTTAAGCAGGAGTAATTCTTTGAATGATACAGCACTGGTGCTTTTTTGTTTGTTTTTAGAAGAAAATGCCTTATTTTATCTAAAATTTTTAGATCTTCTGAAATCTGCAGAACTGTTAGCTTTTCAAAAAATGTCTCATAGATTTAGGTTTTTTTGTTATTGTTGTTGTTTGTTGTTGTTGTTGTTTTAAGAGAAAGACAGTAACCTCAATTATTTTTGCTGTACTCCAAGAGTTTTGTTGCCTGGAACTCTAAAATAATGATTGCTTTTCATTGTGACAGTTGCCTGGCTAGTTCTGCCTTCCCCCCCCCAATATTCCTAATGCCTTCTGAGACTGAATTGATTTGTCATCATAAAGTTTGAAAACAGAGTTTAGAAAAGTTTTTAATTTATTGGATTGACCTAAATTTCAGCCCAATTGAGATAACAGCAAATCTGACAAGCTGGAGAAGGGTAACTATGCCCCTCCTGGCATTAGCAATATTCTACTTCCTCAGCACTTACAGTGGGCTTTCAAACCTCATTATGACCTTCTTTGCACCAGTATGTTCTGGAAGTTCATTGACAGCCATCATCCCCATGACATCCACAGCTATTCAAACCCACACATTTCTTAAAGCATAAATTATGCTGGGTAGAACTTTCTGAAACCTACTTATACCCTTTTTAAAGTTTCAGTGCAAATACCAATTGCATTTCTTATTGTCAGTGCAAATATTTAGCACACGACTGAAAAAAAAATCCAGTAAAGATTTAGTTTAATGTAAATTCTAAAAAGAAAAAAATTATTTGCTCTTTACAGTGTAAGAATTACTTGGAAACATTATCCGTATTTCAATCCACTTTAATTATTCTATTGATCTTTGCATTTTTGTAATACAAAGAACATCAGAATGTCAGAGAAGCATGGCAAATTGAATTTTAATTTGCATTTGTTACAAATGTGGATAAACTTAAACTCGTGTGGGTATAGATGTCTCTAGGATTTTTCCTTTCCTGTGAAAAGTGTCTTAACTGACACCAGAGAAACTACATACTCAGCAGTTATCAGAATTAATGTATTTAACAAATTATAAATAAAACAATGCAGAAATTTACTAGGATATAAGGTACAACTTTTGTCCCATACTTGCAGAATAATAATTTTAAATTAATTTTATATTTAATGTATTTATCAATATACAGAATATTTAGCATTAAAAATAAAAACCTGTTATATTTACGTTGAACAACATCTTAACCACCTTTTAGATTTCTCTCACTTGACATTCATAATGAAAATATTATTCCAACTCTCCAATTACCTTTGAGAGATAGACACTTAGGCTGCTCTCATGAGTTTTGAGTAAGTTTTTGATAAAGGAGGCTTAATAAATATTTACAATGCTTCAGATTAAGTACCTTAAAAAGCGTTTAGTTAACATAATAAAAAAGTTATTGCTGTTAAACTGTAATGATTAATAGTAATTGCACCACTGCAATTAAAAAAAAAAAGTTTTTTTTTTTTTTATCCAGGTGCCAAAATTATTGATTTTGATTCTTCTGTGAGTCCTGTACAGTTCATTCAAACTTGACCAGGTGAATGATTAGACTGATACATGAAAACCAATGAAGTTTAACAAAAAAAAAAAAATCATAGTTTTCCATAACATACAGTAAGTCTTTAAAAAAAAAACTTAGAAGTTCATAACATATTTTTGTTGCTGTTGACAGAAGTGACTAAGACACTCCAGAAATTTACAAAACAAAGAACATGAAATTAATGGAGTATTTGTTTACATCTTTTAGCCTAACAGAATTGTATATTCAGTATGAGGAACTGTTCCTATCATAAATGAATAATAATATATTTTAGAAAGAAGATATGCAATAATCTCATTATTTCCATTGTAATTAGCATTGATCTAATCTCAATTCTAGTAGAATGGAATTATAATAAATTTCATTGAATTATTTTAAGTCATTTGGGTTTCGGTTGCTCTGGATTGTTATTATTGCTATTATTATTATTATTATTTAATGGAATATGTCTTCAATCTTTTTATAGCTCTCTGATGACATTCACTGAAGCATGTCCTTCTGGATGGCAGTCATGCCTCAGAGAGTTTCAGCTGTTATCCATAATTCAGTGTAATTTGCCAACTTGTTGAGAATGGATGTTGTTACCTTTTCAATTTATATTTAATACTCAGAGGAAAAAGCTGACTATTCAGGGTAGAAGTGAAGACTACATCTGATTGTTAGTGTTTGTGTGTTTGTAACTATATGAGGAACTAATAGTTTTAATTGGCTTGAGTTCAATTTTTCCTGTTTCTTGTGTGGAAAATGGTGTAGCAAAGCTGGCTGTCTAATAAGTCTGAGTTTGCCAAGCTTTATTTTGATATAAAATTTAATATGCATTTTTATATTTGACACAATAATCTTATAAACATCAGAAAACTATGCAGCAGTATTATATCTTTAAGAGAAAAACATTGTCTTTTAAACTTGATTCAATATTTAGATATTTGGATCAAATTTTTGACGGTCTATTTCAGGAAATTGAGTGTCACAAGTAAACGTGTTGCAAATAAATTTATGCCTATATCTGTATGCATATCAGGGAATTAGAGGTCTCTGATGGATGTGGTTAATATGTTGTTAATTCAGACCAGTCTTAAATTTTGAACAGAACTTTAGTAATTGCTTTTTTTAGCAACATGTTTAGTTCTCAGACGTTATTAATTACTATATTACTACAAGTAAAGAGCTATCAGCTTTGATTACATAGTTTCCATGGACATAAATAGAAGGCATTACTACTTTTGGTGCAACCTATGTAAAAAATGATGAGGTGCGGTTTAGTCATCTGATTTCTCTTACATTTTGTTTACTGGTGTAATACTATTAGAATGAAAGTAAACTGAAATTAAATAGCTTCCAAATTTTTGAGGTAGCCATGTATTTCTGCGCTCTGCAGAATATTTCACAATAATTTTAGTAACATTTCTGCAATTTTTTTTTTTTACAGAGACGAATACAAATTTAAAGATAAGTAGCATTTTTTCCCTGTTTTTTTTTTTTTTGTTTGTATTTTTTTTGGCCATGCTTAGGGCATTTCCTGGGCCTAGAATGAAAATAAATGTGCCATAAAGCCAAATGTTCTCGTCTTTTGTACATCTTCCAAGTAGGTGTATCAAGAAAATGGGAAATCAAATATTCAAGCTCTTGTCTTCATTATCTTAAAGTCTATTTAGTCCCTGCTCCTTACATGTAAGTAACTTCTTTTTATTCTTTCTGATGTAAAATTTTAATCAGTCATGTATCCTTACAAATGTAGTTCCATTTTAGAGTGAAATACCATAAAAAGGAACTTCTTATTACTTTATGATAAGATTTTTTTTTTTTGTCAGTGTAGGTAGATATATGTTATCTTCTGCCACTTCATTAACCATCCTGGAATTGATACAAACTGTAGGTAACATACTTGTATGTATACAAATAAGCCAGTAGATTGTCATTAAAAGTACTTAATTATTTCTTAGGTATTTTGTAGTCCTTTTCTTAGGTATTCTGTAGTCTTAGTTGAGGAAAGTTCCCACCAGTGACAGCATTTGAATATAACTTATCTTCAAGTACATGCTTTCCTTTTCTGTGTGGATTGAGGGGCTAAGGAGCAGTAATGGCCCCATGTTTCAGTATAATTTCATAAATATCCCTTGCATATGTGTATACATACAAATGCATTTAATGCAGCCATTTGTATTCATGTGGCATATGTCCTTAAAACAAGCTTTGAGACAACAAGGAAAGGTGTAAGTTTTCATATTTTGCTTCTTCAGAGCTGTACACGGGGACATGACTTTCTTAAGATACCTGTTCTTCCAAATTAGATTGGTCGAAAAAGTTATAAATGGAAGCCTAGCACTAGGCTTTTAAATATATATTAAAGCACCTCAATATAAATGCCCTAATATTCAGATATCTTGACAGTCTGTAATTCCCAGTGAAATCAATAGGAGCAAGAGAGATGTGGGAAAGCACGGACAGTTTAATTTTAGATTTTTAAAATTTTCTTCCTTTCCACTGGTATTGCTTTTAATTCAGAACAGCATAGTGTTGTTAAGATAATTATTAAATAGGGGATAAAATATTAAAATATTGGGAGATAACCATTTCTGATAGATCTTTTCAAGGATAAACCAGTATAATTTTTTCAACATTTATGACAAAATTTATGTTGAGTTCATATAATAAGCTCTACATAATGACTACCTATATGAAATGATCTATAGTGAAAGAAGTCTGGGTTTTTTTATCCTGTTGCTAGTTTAAAACATACCCTCAGTACACATACCTTGTTTATTGCTTGTGCTGTTAATTATTTGAAACTCGAAGTCTCTAAGCAATGAAAGCTCAGTCACTCATAATTTATTTCATTAGTAGGTATAAGGTATTTCCTAACTCTACCCATGAGGCATTATCAGTTTTAATCTACTTTTCCTTCTTATATGCTTCCAGTATATTGAGAAATTCTACTGTATGTTAATGAATCTCTTGAGTAATCTCTTGGCAGTTTCCAGGTAACCAGAAGAGACAGATTTGTGCACCTAACACATCTATCAGAAATCTACTCTGCAGTATATGTTTTACTTTTTATTGATTTTTAGGATCATGGAAACATTAAAACATTCATGATATTATGATATTCAGTGAAAATCAGGTTCCTGGAGGTATCTTAGGTATTATTATTCACCCAAAATGTTGATGAAGTCCAGGAAAAAAAAAAAAAAAAAGTGAGAGATGTAGTTGTATTTACTATTTTTTATTTATATATATAATGATATATATATATAGTTTTCTACACATTATTTTCATAAATAAGACTGTTTAAAAACAGAAACGATCATCATAAGCATTATTAAGGTGATGTTGATTTTATTAAATATTAGTGATGAATCTGGATTCACATAAAGGAAATCTTTGTACAAGTAGCATCCCCTGCACACAAGGCAGGCTATGAGGATTGAAATCACAACTCTATTTATAAGGTGACCAAAGGTACACATCAATCAGAATAAGTGGAAATACTTGGCAGATAATTAAGATATGAAATACATAGGTTTCTGTAAAAGTAATGCCTCCTACCTATTTATTTCCGTCAAAACTACTGAAGTTATAAAGAGCACAATAAAAATATTTGATAGAACAAACTCTCAGCTGCAGGTTGTTAATTTATTTTATTGCATTAATATTATTGTACTGTACAAATACTGCATCAAAGATTAGGTTAACTCATGTGCTAATAAGATGTTGCATTACCTTACCAGGTTTAGAAAATACCACCAAGGAGATATTCCTGTTTTACAATTGTATTACAAATGCTACAGTAATCATAGCTGACAAATTATTTGTCATTTTCAGAAGTTCTTTCATACAATTTGGAGACCTCTGCAATTTTTCAATTTGATTGAAAGCTGTTGTTTGCAACATTGATAAAGTTCTTATACAGCTAAATCGTTCCTATTCATGTCATTCACTCTCAGTCTCCTGGGGTATGTTTTCCTAACGGCCACAGTGAAACGAGCAGTGTTTTCCTAGACAACAGATATCTTTCTCTGTTTAGATAAATCTTATGATATATTATTTTACTGCGTTTTGTAGCTTTAGATTGCAATAGTTGTAATTTATTTTCTTATTAGAGTTTTCTTTCATAATTTTGGAAGAAAAAAAAAAAGCTACCAAGCCCATCTAAATACAGATCCCTTACATTAAAACACTGTAAATAAGAACGCTAAAATAATTTTACTTTCTATTCAAATGAGGAGAATGCAGAAATATCTTTCATTTAGAGATACTGCAGAAACCAAACCAATAAATTAAAAAACAAAAAACAAAAACAACCCTCCCCCCAACCACTAAACTCCAAACCCCTAACTCTCTACAGAAATTCTCTCTAGACTTCTCTCTACAGAAGTCAAGAATTGATGACAGCTTTATTATTCTCTTTCCATTTTTACTTAGAGATTTCTATCTAAATTTGAGTTCAAATTGTGTCTTAATACTTGTGATATAACTTTACTGTGAGGCCAAGTTAGATAAACAGCTTTATGTGAAGGTGATGCCTGTGTTATTTATGGGTTTAACTGCTGGTTACATGCTATTGTCATGGTATCTGTTATCTTTCCTCAGCAAAGCTGCTTGTGATTCCATAAAGTATTCAGCTGCCTGGATAAAAGGAGAGAAAAGAGTGTAATGCTATTTGATAATGCTCACCAATGGGCTGGGCATGTTTTCTCACTGTTTTTGTACTGAAAGTGAAAACACTCTAGGATTGTGTGTTCTGAAACAAATGAATGAAAATGGGGTCTGTAATCAGTTTCTAATACCAATGCAACGCAATGCAGTGTAAGACTGTATCCTGTCAACCCTATAGAGGTAGTATGTTTTTTAAAACACGATTTTTAACCAAACAGTGAAGCAGCTAGAAACAGGAGAGTGAAATGACTGCCACTTGTGTCTTTTCTATTCCTATTATAGTCATTTTGGAAAGAGTGTTGAGAATGAACGTGTTTTAAATAAATTGGAGGCTGGTATAGTAAGGTGGCATCTAGGGTAGAATGAATAAATATATATTGTGCTTTTGAAAAGAAGAATCTAAAGCGTTTAATATCAGTTGAACTGCATGAAGGAAATGATTGAGCATGTGTGTTTCCTTTTAAAACCATTCAAACTGTTGCTGCGGTATTTCTTTAGAATTGCATTAAAGAAAATGTGCCTCTTTGTGTTAGCTGAATTAACAAATACAAATGTAGCAGGTTCTTTCCAGAGAGAATTACAGTTCACAAACATACATAAAATTTTTCATTATTTTTTCATATTTTGTAGAGTACCCTATTACTTCCATGTGGTCAAGTTTGGCTTGGGTGTTAGGGTAAAGGGTTTGTTTGTTTGTTTGACTTGCTTGAATTGTAAACAATTTGCCAAGGAGAAGCATGAGATTGCATCCCACTGTCAAGTGGCAGCTGCTGCCCTGGGCACCAGGTACCTCCCTGGGGCCAGGTCAGGATGTAGGCTTGCAAGTGGACCTGCTTGACAGCTCCTGTGTCCAAGACAGGCAGAGCTCTTAGGGGCTGACTGGCCTTTCTGTGTTATGTTGGAGCAGTTGCTGATGGATCTGGGGCTGAAATTGGGACCTGGAGCTTGGACAGGATAGGGGGAGCAAAAGAGTGTGCAGACAGTCAGGGCTGATAGTGCACAGATATAGGAAAATTTAATATTTTTAACTTATTAATAGGAGTTTCAAATGAATGATGTGAAATAACCTTTATTGTAAGGTATAATTTTTATCAATAATATGTTTGGATGAGTGTCCTTTTGCAGTTCTTACTGACCTGAGAATTGGAGATACTAACTTAAAGATTGTTGGTGAAAGATCCTGCAGTATAAATCCAGGAGCCTTGGTTTTACAAAGCGTAAGTTTGGATAAGAATATAATGCTTCAGATGCAAGTAGTAACTAAAATATAATTACCATAGCTAGGGCTTCCTTCAGAACTTTGTAAAAAAAAATTCTACTGTTTCAATTTATTTTTAATAAAAATTAAATATTCTGATAGTTTGTCCAAAATTCTGGTAGTTTGCTTTAAAGTTGATGGTTTATTTTGCTGTTGGAGTTTCATTTGAAGTTCTTTCAGAATTCGTTCACCTATGTGGACTACATTTCCTTAATAGCAGTTGTTTACCTTGACATCTCCTTTTCTGAGGACAGAGAGTTAATTCTACTATTTTCTGACTTGGCTAACAGAAGACTGTCCGAAAGGGCTATTGATATCTATAAGATTGTATGAGCCACACAGTGCTGCAGTATCTTTTCCTGAAATCTTTTATTTTTATTTTTTTGCCCTCACTTAAGTATGCCAGCCCAAATTGAATGTAAGAATATTGAATACAAAGCCTGTAGCAAAAATACAAAGAGTAGTTTACTGCTGACCAATATATATTTTTTCTTTTAGTCAGAATCTCTAAAAATCAAGTAAGAAGGAAAATTCTGAGAAATTCTCTGCAAGAGATTTGAGATATCCTGCTAATGTTCTTATAATCGATTTAGAGTAATTTAAATTGAGCAAAATTATATTTTTATATCATTTTGGAATTTTTCATTTTTCAGAATCTTCATTGAAATTTTATAATCTTTTCTCAAGCTACAAAGGTCTCTTATTTCATCTTATTACTTCATTGTTTTGCCCCTGCATTCCCTGTCCCCTGCAGCAGTGTTAAAACAGTGCTATAATTCTGACTTTACATCACATTTCTAAGTATGTCTTTTTTTTATCCTTCCTGATACTTTTTCTTTTTTTTGCATAGTATCACTGATGCTTGCAAATAAGTTTTTTGTCTTTTGTCAGTTGTCATCATTAGTAAAATTTTCTGTAGAAGTTGGAGAAAATTACCTAACATCTGAAAGTTTTAGTTTTGCTTTATTATTATTATTATTTATTATTATTATTATTATTATTTATTTTGAAGCTATGGCACAGAAAGCATCTTCTTCCTACAGATCTTATGTTGTTTCAGGACTCGGGAACAGTGTCCTAGTATAAAACGTGCTCTAAAGAACTCTTGTCCTTTGCAATAGCGAGCTTCCTGGTTAACTAAATGCATTTTAAGCCATTTCTATTACCTACCACTTCAAAATTATTACTGTTATAAAGCAAAATTGTGCTGTTTTTGAGCACAAACTCCACCTACTGCTACAATCAACTCTGGTGGTTTTCCACAAATTTTAAATAACAAGCTGCCTTCTCCTATGCTTACTTCATGTTATTATTTTAATACATTTTAAATATAAAATGCTCTTTAGAGTTAGTTTACCCAGGTTATTATTAATTGTGCAGGTTGGTCTACTTGCATCCAAAAGAGCAGAGAAGATTTTTGTTAATTTTTGAGGAAATCAAATTTAATTTGTTTGCGTAGCGTGCTGTTCATGTTGAAAGGTTTTGGAGATACCAAAATAAGGATTCACTGGCTTTTATTCTTTTAATTTCATATCACATGCACTGCAGTTTCTGTTTACGCTGTCTCCTGGCAAGGGTCTGAACGCAAACATTTCCTTACATTAGCTGTACGATGTTTGTGGCCTCCCATTCTCAAAAGAATCATAAAGCGATGTTCATGCCATCTGTTATATTTGGTATTTATTTTCTACACCATCAGTTTAGTTATACTGCTCAGTTCTTGTTAACAACAGGCAGGAAGTTAACACTTTTCTGGAAAAAGATGTAGCAATAATGAACTAGTATTCCAGTTGTGACATTTAGAAGGTTCTTGCTTTCTTCTTTCTAGCTAAATATTTGTATAAACAATTACTTCTCTGCTGATTGTGGCATTTGGTCAGAAGTCTGAAGAATAAATTTAATTCTCACCTCAGACTAGAATGAAATGTCTTCAGATTCCATGAAATCTTTCACACTGGTTCCCTTGGATACAAGACTTTGCCATGAGACAATTTGTACTAAAAGTACTTGTTGACTGTGTGTTTGTGCATTTTTCCTTTTGCCCAGTGGCGAACTAATTGCCTAGCAACCAGACTGTCTTGGGTTTTTTTTTTTTAGTGTTTTGTTGTCCTGTGAGGCATTCATGGTGCAAGGGACTTAATTTGTATATAATCACCATTGTACCAATTTCTATTTAGAAATAACGTTTCCATTTTCCTTATTTTCTTCATCTAATTACAAGGAAGAGTTTAGAAGGAACAGCAAAAAAATAAAAAATAGAAGAACGAAAAATATTAATTGCTAGTTTTATCGCATTACACAAACATATAGTTTTAAACCAGAAAAAAAAAAGAAAATAGATGTCCTGTTACATTTGTTTATCATACTCTATGCTTCCTAGATCTGTTCATATATTTTAAAATTATGTGTATTTGATATAAACAAATAACAAATATTTATAATAAGTGGAACAAATCGGCTCACACAATCCTAGTGTCTCTTTCTGATCAACCTCTACAAAGTATTCTGCTTGCCCGTGATTGTAGAACTATAAATTGCCCCATTGTAATTCGTGCTGGGCCCCCAGTACTGGAAGGATGTGGAGCTCTGGGAGCGGGTCCAGAGGAGGACCACTAAGATGATCAGAGGGCTGGAGCACCTCTCCTATGAGGAAAGGTTGAGGGAACTGGGCTTGTTTAGCTTGGAAAAGAGAAGGCTCCAGGGAGATCTCGCTGTGGCCTTCCAATGCTTGAAGGGAGCATATAAACAGGAGGGGGAATGGCTGTTTACAAGGATAGTGATAGGACAGGTTAGATATTAGAAGGAAGTTTTTCACACAGAGCATGGTGACATGGAACAGGTTGCCCAAGGAGGTTGTGGATGCCCCACTCCTGGAGGCATTCAAGGCCAGGCTGGATGTTGCTCTGGGCAGCCTGGTCTAGTGATTGGCGACCCTGCACATAACAGGGGGTTTGAAACTAGATGATCGTTGTAGTCCTTTTCAACCCAGGCCATTCTATGATTCTGTAGTTAATCACACAGCCCCAAGATTATTTTTTAGGCTGAATGAGGTTAATGGAAGCTTACCGTAACTCCAGTTCTCTTAATGTCTATTGTACAGTTATTGTATATCTGCTATACATGTCCTACCAAAGCAAAATAACTTTTGTAAGTGTTCGGTAATGTTAATAATATCATACTAATCTCAAGTGCAAAATGTAAATACAGGAATGTCATATTTGAGCAAACACTGCATTCAATTTGAGGAGAAAAAGGAAAGATTAGAACCACAAGAATGCAATTAATATCTTCTGAGTTCTGGTCTAGACAATTCTCTATTAGAAAGGTTTACATTATGATATCATTTTTTATACAACATACACAATATATATAATATAAGCAATATGTATTATTACAGAAATGTCTACTCTTCATGATTCTTCCTCTGCATATAGTGAAATACCTCTAGTTATAAAAATCAGATTTTTTTCTGAAATTATGGTTTCTGAGTTTAGGGACACAGAATTCGGAGAAATGATAACGAAGGGTCATTTATTTGGTCTTTATTTGATGATATTTTCTTTCCTTCACAGTATTTAATACGCAATATGGATATCATGTGCGATTATCATTAGTTATGCAGAATTGTTAGAAAATCTATACATTTTCTCGTAGATTTACACTCACGTTACAGTAAAATAAAGGCTGTTATTGCTGAAAATAAGTAAGGTGAGATCTGCTTACTTCTGCATGTTCATTCCAATGAATTAACATTCTTCTAACTAAAAATTGAAATAATGATTTTTTTTTCAGTTTATGATCCAGACATAAACTGGACATCTAGATTATTTTAATCAATATCGTACCATTTTTTCTTTTATATATATAATATAAGAAAATATATACGTATTCTCTGTTAGATTAGTTTATTTAGCTCTGAAGTGTAACTAATTTAACTTTTCTTAGAGAAGTAATTTACTGTTTCATTATGTTTCTCTTGTTTCTCTTATATATATATATATATGAATATATATATATATTTTTTTTTCTCCCTCCCCTCAGTCTCTTGTCTTTAGGAATAGCCTAAGTTTCTGCAGGTAGAATCTCATTTAATTGTCTAACTAGTCCTTTCAATGTTGCATGTTTCCCATCTGGAAATTAAAGCCCTATTATAACAGCATTGGTTATAGAATTACATCAATTTTCTGCACCACTTCTCTTGCTTTTAGCTTATGCATAATTGTCACAGGGTTCTGCTTATCTTATCCAAATCCAATTTTAATTTAAAAAAATATTTTGCATGTCCTTCTGATGGTATTTCAGTGAATGTGTACTTAATTAAGCATGAATTCTACTGTTTGATCCTGGATAGGAGTCATGGACAATGATGAGTGACTGGTGGACACAAGAGGACCTAAAAAGCTATATCAGAGCCTCTATCTGCCGTTCTAGGTACTCATTCCAAGGTCAAAATATGCAAGACGTGGTAGTCCAGGCAGCACGAATACTCACAGGGTTACTCACAGCAGAATTTTCCAGTTTCTCAAAGGTCTGATTCACACTGATTCCCAGAATAAGAAGAAGATAGATAGAAAACAAATAGATTGCTGCTTGGTCCAAATTCTCCTGGCACAATAGACCAGTTGTAGAGGAAACAGATCTACACAGAAGACTGTTCCCATTCGTTTTTTTTCTGTGGTTATTGGTTTCTGGTTTTAGATTCAATAGTTATATAATATAAAATCAATCTAAAAGTCAGTCACTGTGGATGAAGGGAAACAGACCATAAATGTGCAGATTTCAACTCTCTTTTGTTCTCCTTCAGGTCCCATTCTTTTTGATAAATATACGGTAATATACAGAGATGCCAACGTGAGGAATGACAATGGTTTACATCCTGCCCAGTCTATAACTTGAAGAATGCAAATATTTTCTGGAGAGATAGTAGGTTTGTGTTCCCATAAGCAGAAGATCATTCTGTATCCCAGATGTCTCACTCTCTTACGTAAATGCAGAATAAATACTGCACTGCATAAATACAATTGTGCAAATCTAGGCATTTGCTCTCTTAGTAGATAATCCTTTTGCAAAACAATGACCTTCATCAGCTACCATGTCTTCTCTCATGACCACACTGCAGCTATTGCAAAGTACATAATGGATAGTCTTCAAGACAGACTGTGTAAACATTCAATGATTACTTTTGCCTTCTCTCTTAGATTAGTATATCTAGCTCTAAAGTGTAACTAATTTAACTTTTCTTAGAGAAATAACTTACTGTTTCATTGTTCTTCTCTTATATTGCAGATTGTGAGTTTGATATACCTTTCTAGCTCCCTAACTTTTACCCTGCTGCTATGTTGACTAAATCAAGACTCATATCAGTATTGCTGTAGCAATTGTTACTTCTGGGTATTTGAAGCAACTCATCTCTTTCTGCTTCAAATTTACTGTTCTCTCTAATACATTTTTTTTCAGACTGTGTTTTCTTTCTTCTTAAAATCTGAAATCTAAATCTTAAATTTTCTTCAAGGATTTTATGATGTTTCCAGAAGCTCAAGTTACTGGGTTAGTACAGTCAAGAAAACAGAGATCAGCTCTGACACTTCTTTTTAAGTTGTCATCTCAGATGTAGTCATAAAGTATGGTTGACAAAATGAGGTGAAAAGAAATGTCTGAGGAGAGAAAATTGGTGAGTGAACCGTTAACTTTCTTTGTGCTTTCCATATTCTTAAGTCAGGGGTAATTGCTTTTAGCTTTCTGGGATAGTGTAATGCTCTAAGATGCAGAATAATTATTTTGACACACTCTATCAAGAGCCTTTTTAAAATCAATAAAAACATTATGTAGTTCCCTGTCTATATGCTCAAGGAATTTCTCAGTTAGTTCCTTGTCTTAGAATAAACATCTGCTTGATTGTTCCTCCCTGGCACAAAACCCCACTTGTTATTCTGCTAGTTGACTTCTGATGTGTGGTTTGAGTCCACATCATATCACTCTTAGGAATCATCATGCTGGAAAAGCTCAACAGATGCACAGTATTTAATGTGGTTTTTTATTAATAGATATTTCACAGAGACTAATAGAGTTCTTATAGTTTCAGCAGCTGTGTCATGAATTACTTACTGCTAGCGTATTTTATTCTTACAGATCAGTCTTCTGAGACACTTGCATTATTTTTAGAGGAATTGTGATGTAATTCCTATTCTAAAATTATACCTGTCTTCAGGGATTTATATCGTTGAAGTTCAGGGACAATTTTATTTTTCATTCTAAGTTATATCTCATCATGTATGCTTATATTTGGCAAACTTTTACCCATCTTCCATTCTTACAGCATTCTCTAAATCAGCAGTTCTCCATTCATAATGTTTCAACAATAGCGTTTAAAAATTTTTAAATTGGAGAATTATGTGGAAGTGTTTCCATTAAAGAGACAGTAAAGCCAATACCCTTAATGTGATTTATCTATGAATTTTTAGAAAGTGTTTAGTAACAATGAAACAATAATGTGTGTGCAAAAAATACTCTTTAAAATAGGAGAAAAAGTATTAATTATATTTCGGTTCACTATTCAGTGTACATGTAGATTTCGATGTATTGAAAGCAGTAGGCATCTCTTTAATGGAAAACATTAAAATATTAATGTACATCTAGAAATACGCACGTAATATACGAAATCTTGTTTTCCTTCAGTAAGGTGTTTTTAGAAATCTCATGATGAGACCTGCAATGATATAAAAAAAAAAAAAAAAAACCACAAAAACTAGCTTTGTCCCATTTCTTCTTAAGATTGCTCCTCAGATTCAGGGCACCTCATGAAAAGAGCAGATTTTGAAAGGGGAGATACATTAACACTCCAATATTGAATTGCTTCACTGTTAGGGAATCAGAACTTTCAACATCTATACACAGCTTTTGGTGATTTTCAGAATTACTAAATTTGCATTTAATGAGTAAAATCACTTTTAAAATCTCTAGAATAATTATTTTTATTACCTTATTAGTTGTTTAGTAAAACCATTCCTTTCTTTTTTCATTTTAGAATTCTGGGCATTATGAAATAGATTTCTATTTGAACTCAAATGTATTTGAAAAAATTGAATGTGTTATGTTCTATCATGGACTGAGTCAAGCACATAACAGGTTCAAATGATTACAGCTGACACAATGGAAAGTGATTGTTACATAGCTCAAAAATATACAAGGACATAATTATAAAAAGTAAGAAGTTAAATGAGATCAAGGAGCAGAGGTCCCTCACATTATTACTAATGATCACGTCTTGCATTCTATGTAAATTTGCTTTTAGAATCCATTTTATTCTGTTCCCATTATAAAACATAGTGTAGGTGGACAGCTATAAGCACAGTCTTTTTAGCTTATGCACTGAACTTATTTTGCAGGTTAATTAATGTCTCCTGATTTTAACCAGATACTTGATTTCTCATTATCTAAGAAAGGAAAGAAAAGTACCTGCAATAATTGTACAGAGTATATAGTTTATCTTGTTGGCCTGAAAATCCTCAGGGGCTGCATTTCAGAACCTCAGTTGTCTGATGTCTGAATCAGAATCAGTCACCGCAGAGGCAGTCTGAAAATAACTATGTATTTTCTGTGTACTGTAGTTTACTATATGAGAGTGAAAGTGATCCTGTGAAAAGGATTATTTGGTTTGAACTGCATGTGTCTGCAATGCATACACATACATTTTAATATACAAAAAAGAAAATACCTAATGGAAAACATGTCTTAATAACTTAGCAATTTTATATTGAGTTTGCTTCTGGGAGAAATACTAAAATTTTTAGGCCACTATAAGTACTGTTATTTACTTTTGCAGTGGAAAAATACTTCTTAAAAGATGAGTAATGGGTTGTTGAAGAATCCTAGAGATTGACTTGTTAGTTTCTTCTGTTTTTAAAGTCATCAGGCTTTGTAATTCAGGGATCTGTTCTAAAATCTCTGAATTGTTGCTTCCTGATTTCAGGTGCAACATCACTTACACATAAATCTATGTTAGCTGGTTTTAAAAAGTCAGTACGCAGAAATGCCAGAAAGTGAATACTTTTGGTCTTTGTAACTAGTGACTTTCCTCATCATTATGCTCATCAAATGAGTATTTGAAAAGGCAGTAAGTGATTTTTTGTTCAATTAATTCCTTGTTACTTTCCCTTCCATGTTATTGGCTCATTGTTCAGTATTGTCTAGTGGTGAAAATTATCGAAAAATTATAACTGGGCAAAAAGAGTTATTTGGTTGGATTTTTTCATAGCTTTCCTTCCTAGATTTTTCTTCACAGTACTTATTTTGTATTAACTGTTGTGTCAGTTTGCAATTTTCTTTCATCTCCAATTATATACCATGCCAATTTATTGTATTGTGCAAGCACCCTAAAATAATGTGTATACGTATGAATTGATTTGGTGTTGTAAATCCAAAACTGACATCAAAGTCTAGTTATATTTTAGCAAACAGGAAGGAAGTTTGTCAGTCTTTTTACTTTACACTAAATTAGTTCTAATGTTGAAATTTCAAATAAGGTTTTATGCTCAGCTGCATTTTTTAAATTGAATAGTAAATCAAACATTATTTGTAAATTATAGGTATTTAGGTGATTTTTTCATTATCAACTAGAAACTCAGGATGAATTTTCACTGATTTTTTTTGTTGCTTCCGTTAGGTTAGTAACATGTATGCTATGTGGTCTTTTTTGTAAACTTTATTTCTATTGTTTCTGCGTTCTTGTTTCTCTTTAAAAATATGATTTTATATTTTACATTTTGGGTGGGAGACAATTGACTGTGCTCCAGAAGGGATGGAAGGATAAGAGAGAGAGAGTTATTCATTGGGCCAAAATGTACAATCAGAGAGAAATATCTTAGTAAGTTTTTTTCCGGTATGAACTCAATTTGAAGATATATATCTATTATCTAAGTATTATCTAAGTATATTATCTATTATATAAGTAGTAATGATTCTGTAGTGTAATATTATAAAGTATAATTATTTAAGAAGACATGGCGATTCATCTCTATGCTACATACATTAGTACTAAACTAGTGTCTGAAATTTTCAAAAATAACATGGATCATGGGTTGTATTTCAATAGAATTAAAAGATACTAATACTCTTTGGAAACCTAAAATGTTTTTAAGCTCCTACAAAATCTTTTACTTTAGTACTCCTAAAGTAATGATGGTCTTTTGTACTGTTGTGTATTCTTCTTCCTGTTCATTACACACTATTAATTGTTTCAGCTTCTCAATTTCTTTCCTAAAATCACTCACCTTTCTTCAGTTAAAGTGGTGCTATAGTGGTTTAAAATTCTTTCTGTCATCAGTGTTATGGAGGCATTGACCTTCAGCCCTGCTGAACTGATCGCAAGAAGGCAGAACCTGCTGCCTTTGATTGACAGGACATGTAATTTCGATTTGATGCAATTAGGGATGAACAGAATAACAACAATATCAAGCAAGGCATTTTGTGGTCGTTCTGTAAAATGAACTAAGTTTTCAGTAGATTTGGTAACATTCTTTTACATTGATACAATCAGGTACAGAATATAGTAACAAAACTAGATAGGTTCCAACAAAATTTTGTGCCACCAAATGTAGCACATTACACATAGAAAATAAATTTCTGATTAGAGAAGAATCAACACTAGTGTCACGGGTTATCTCTGGATACAAGTCCGTGACAGGGGGGCACCCGGAAAAAAAAACGGAAGAGCGAGGGAAAAAAAAAAAAAAGAAAGGGGTACGAACGGTTTGCCGCGCGATCCGGCCGGCCCCGGGCCACGCGCTCCGGGAGAGGGGGAAGGGCAGGGAGCTAGTGGATGGTTTTTACAAAAAGGAATGCACCAGCAGTAGATCTGAGAAGGAACGGTAATTTACTAAATTTAACTAAATCAAACAAAATGAGAGAGAAAAGAGTATCCAAAACGCGAGATCAAACCACAATACCGCGAGGGAACCACGTGCTGTTCTCCGCGGCGAGCTGAGAAGGCTGAGCCGGGCAGCGGGGGAAGCCAGGCGCTCCGTCCGGTCCGGAGCTCCACCCCCGCTTCCTCTTCGCGCCAAGTCCTCCCCAGGGAAGCCGCACCTCTCCTCCCATCAGGATACTCCACATGCCCATAAGGGGCAGTAAACGGAACCAGAACATTAACTCTTTAACTCCTACTGGTTCACATGATGTTCTGATGTGGAATGCTGATCACAAAAGAAAAATCACCAAACCACAACAACTAGTACTTTTGTATGGATTGCATTTTCATTTTATATATATGTATATATATATATATTTTTTTAATTTTCTCTTCCCCCACCTTCCTGAAATCCTTGTTTAATTGTTTGGTTTTTTGATTCTCTAATTCAGATGGAATGGAAACTTATGCTTCTTACACTTTTCTACTTATTCTATTGATCCAGTCTAAAACATGGAGCAAAACTGTAATTACAGTTTTCTTTCAAGCTTTGATTTACAGACTGCTTATGCTGGAAGAATTGCTATGCCATTTTTTTGGTAGAGGATACACTTTCTCAAGTGTGCAGAAGAGCTGAATTCAAGGACCATTCCTATTCTTTTGTAATCTTTATGTGATGAATTTACTTAATGCATTGTTCTTTGAGGTCACTTCAGTCATAAGAATTTCCCAAGGTTGAGCCATAGGGAGTTTCTTTAATATAAGTTCAGCTAGAATCTTCAATGATTCATGATTTCATTCTTAACTTGAAGTACACTTGTGTATAAAATATTATATAAAATATTATACATTTTTAAATGTATAATACATATGTACTTGGACACCTGTGATGTTACTGTAAACTGTAGGCAAACAAAAACCATATGAGAATAGGTTTAAACTTTGTTTTAATTATTGACTTTAAAACTTTATTTAGTAATTTTTAAGCTCAGTGTCATCACTACAGTGAGACTGTAGATTATGACATTTGAAGCTGTTCACTGTGGCCTGTGTTCTCACTGACATCAATGGTAAATCTCCTACTGACTCCAGTTCAAGCTGAATTAAGTCACTGCTCTTTGAAAAATCCCTCCCTTAATGCTTTGTAATGAAGAAAACTCATATTTCACTAAAGCATTATTTTCAGCTGACTGCTATAGAGAATACATCAAAATAATTTTAGTTGTTTCAAAGTTCTTGAGAGGCCCTTTTCTCTACATTGTTGGAAAAGATTGCCAAACATCTTTAACGTATTTCCTGCTGTCCATAATGATTAGACACTGTTAACAAGAGATACTATGAGAGAGAGCATGTGCTGCTACTCTGTCATTTCGGTAGTGTCATTACTGCATGTTGCCTATTTTTCCTGCAGCTCCATTTGTTTTGTTTTGTTTTGTTTTGTTTCGTTTTGTTTTTCATTTAATTTTGAGATGGTTGTCTTCTGTTATTAATTTTCTATTAATTTTGTTTATTATCCAGGAATTCAATATCCAACCCCCTTCCCCCCCAAAATGATTGATACCAGCAAGCTGGTAACAACATACAAGGAGAAGGCTGGGGTACTTAACTTTTTTGTCTCAGTCTTCTCTGATAACTGCTTGCCACACAGCCCTCAAGTGTTTGGTAGGAGGGATTGGGAAAGCAGTGTCTTTCCCACTGCAAGTGAAGATCAGGTTTGTGACCACCTGAGGAACCTGAATATCTACAAGTCTGTGGGTCCCAGTGAGGTGCGTTCCAGAGTCCTGAGGGAATTGGCTGATGTAGTCATCAAACCACTCTCAATGATATTTGAAAAGTTATGGCAATCAGGTGAAGTCCCTGGTGACTGGAAAAAAGGCAATGTCACACCCTTTTTTAAGAAGGGTGAAAAGGATGAGACTCTGGGAACTACCAACATATCAGTCTCACCTCAACCAGGAAAGATCATGGAGCAGATCCTCCTGGAAGCTATGCTAGGGCACACTGAAGATAGGGAGGTGGTATGGGAAAACCTGCATGGCTTCACCAAGGGCAAATCCTGTTTGACCAACCTAGTGACCTTTTACAATGGTGTCACTGCATCTATGGATGCCACTTGCAAAATCTTAAACCTGTTACATTAAGCCCAAAGAAAGATAATCAGATAATCCTTTTATCTTTTTTTTAATTGAAATCTGAGTATTTCATATATAGCTATCAGTCAGTTCTTGTCTAATAGGCAACTTCTTTTAAGAGTGGCATCTCTTTGGAAAAATCATCTAAAAATGGTAGACAGTGAGTGGGGTGTTTAATAAAAACAGTAACAATAATTTGGATTCACAGATAATTTCAAAGCTTTGCACATGCCACAAGTATCTGCCTCAAAACAGTCTGGTATATCTTCGGAGTCTGTAAAAAGGTAGATTGAAACCATTCATTCTATGTGCCAGGGCACAAATGTGACAGGTACCCAGAAAAGAGCAAAAACATTGAATGTGCCAAAGACTAGGTAGAACAATAGACTTTATCTATTTTTGTTTGTTTGTTTGTTTTTATATATAAGCAAGTGACATTTAGCTATTGTCAGAGGTAGGATACTGGTAATATACATGATCTGTGGCCTAGTCCATTATTACTGTTTTTATAGTCTTCTGTTCTTATGGCATTTCTAACAACAGGTATTTTTTACATTGCCAGTGCTTAAGGTTTTATTCCCACAGCAACAAACTCTGCATCTAGCAGTGCAAGCCACACAAACTCAAAACCCCTCCAGTTTATTATCCCCAGTGATTTTAGAGAGGAAGAACAACATGTACACATTTGATCATCTCCTATGTATTTCTCTCTTAAATTCTGTAATACAAATATTCACTGAAATACTAAATTAAAATACTAAAGGTGACAAATTTAAAAAGATATTTAAAATATGAAAAAATATATAGAATAGTCATTTCTTTCTAAAGCACATTATGATCCTGCTCCTTTTTCATTTTACTTAATGATAATATTCTACAGACTTAAACAGGAGCAGAATCAAACCTCTCATCAGCAGTGGCACTTTGATGTATTACACCAATACATCACCCTATGCAGCTCCTTGATGATGTATTGCACTAGTGCTTTATCAAAGTGTCACTGCTCTGATGAAGGCATAGCACCTTCTGGCAATGCCTGGTAATGAAAACTGTTACATTATAACAGATGTTTATGTTATGTTACGTTACATTATGTTACTCTATGCTATACTGTATTGTGCTGTGCTATGTTAAGTTGTTACACTAAGGAAAAATATTAGAAAAAAGTACTAGGTTCCAGTATGAATGGCAGATACAAAGACACTGTGGTCAGACTACATTGACACAGTTAAGTTCCCACAGGAATTAACGTTACTTAATTGAAACTTCAGTCCTGTATCTTATGTATATATTTAGTACTGTATTCAGTATCTTTATTTTTGATTGGGCAAAATAAAATGTAAAATGAGTATTTTTGCTTAAAAAATGCTTTCTAAGTTAAAGTTCAGTTTTGTCTACAAAGGAATAATTGCTCTCTCCAAATAGGCATGTGATTTGTCCTTCTAAAGAAGTTTGTTTAATAAGATGTCACATTTCTGGAAATTCAGAACAGAAATTTGCAACTATATACAGAACCATCCCTGGAAGGAACAAAGCAGATGACACTGGTTGACTGCAAGACAGAAGGGTGAGTCTGTCTGTACATAAATAATTTGATAAAGTTCTTAAGCCCTCCCCTCCTTTCTGAATGTAGTAAGATTTTTGTTGTGACTTTAATGAAGTAACACCAATGTTGAGTGCTGCTTAACCTGACGTGCTGGAACTTCAGTATGAACTGGAATCAAAGGCAGCCAGGTGCTATGCTGAAAGGACATTACTACACGGGTAGAGAATATGGCCATAAAGATGCATTGGGTAGATGTTCATGTACCCATGAGCCAGTTCACTGAAGTACATAAAAATAACCATCAGGTAGATCAGGCCACTAGATTTGAAGTAGCTTTGATAGATTTGGGCCGACAACACGAGAGTGAGTTATTTCTACCTTGGTGGGCCCATGACACCTCAGGCCATCAGGGAAGAGATGTGATATATAAATGGGCTTGAGACCAAGGGGTGGACTTAACCAAGGACACTACTGTGGAAGTTATTCATGAATGTGAAATGTGCACTGCAGTTAAACAAGCCAAGGGAATGAAATGCCTCTGGTGTGAAGGGCGATGGCAGAACTGTAAATATGGAGAGGCTTGGCAGGTTGATTATATGACTCTGCCATGAACTCACAATGGCAAACATTATGTGTTTACCATGGTGGAAGCAACTACTGAGTGGCTTGAAACATATCCCATGTCCCATGCCACTTGCCTGTAATACTGTATTAGGCCTTGAAAAACAAGCTTTGTAGCGACATGGCCGAACTTTTTCTAGTGATATTCTAGGTAACAATTTGAAAAATAATACTAATAATTAAAAACAATAAATTAAAAAAAAATCAAAAGAGAAGTATCAGCTAGAAAGATATGCAAAATCCTTCAGCATAGCTCTAAGTGTATTTCCATTGCAATGGTGGTATCAGATAAACATCTAAATAAACACATAATATATAAAAAAAAGCTTAAGTAGCTATAATAGAAATGGAATACATCTGGAATACATACCTAAATGTCTTTAACTCTTCTTACTGATACATTTCGGCATACAGAAGAAGGTAGGATTAATAACACTATTTTCAAAATTTCAGTCTTTAAGGCCATATAAAACCTTACACACAATGATTTCTGATTTATTTGAACACTACTAATCTACTTATCCTGTTCTTTTTATTATTATTATTTTTATTATTTGAAAAAAAAAAGGCTAATAATACCATAATTAAGAAAGTATCTAGTCAACAATAAAGAAAATATAAAACTATGTAATATTTTGTGTCAGTTTGGACTAGATACTTGCAAGGTATATGTGAGCATCATGAGATTTTAATTTTGCTTCATTTAGAACTACCATTGTCAGGGTTTAGTTTTTTAAATTATTTACATATCTCTTTAAAAAAATGTTTTTAAGATAAGCTCTTTAAAATCAAATTAGTAACATTTACTTACTGTATTTAGATTGTAGTTCAACCTTTTCTGCATTTGTGGAATTTTGTTAGGAAGTAATGTTTTAATGACAATTCATAACATACTTTGGGTAATGTCCTCATTTGTGTACTTTAATGAACAATGGCTTTAGCCTAGTTTTTTCAGGGCTTGTAGTGTTAACTAATTCCTTTTTCCATATTTATCTTCTTTTCTTACAGTTATTGCTAAGTAATATGGCTTAATGCTAATGAGTGAGGTGCAAAACCAAGCATGAGACTTATAGGATTGTTTCACATATAAGGACAGAAGCAATTGTTTTTAGTCTACATTCTGCAGACATTCATGAAAATATCAGATCGGTCTGAAAGTAATGCCTCCTATTTATTTCCATGGAAACTGCAACAAGTACAAAGAGCACAATAACACTGTTTGATAGAGCAAATTTTCAGCTACAAAGCACTATTTTTTGACATACTCACCACCATTAGCTGTGCATCTTAGCCAGCACTGAACAAGAGCCTACATGCTGCATTCATAAAAATCTGCACCAGTGGAGGTGACCCACTGTCGCCACTGCTGAAACACATCACCCACCGCCTCACCGTGCTCACATCCACTGTTTGATCCCCATAAACATTCAGCAGGCATCAATGGTTGCCACTTTTTCTTCATGTAGGAATTCAAATTCGTACCTTTGCTTCATCTATACTTCCATGTCAGATGCCGTTTTGTCAGCCTGCCCCTCTGCTGCCATCTGTCACATGGCAACAGAATGTAATGGAGTATTGGTGGGAATGTTCACCTCTACTGCCATACCACCAACATCCACCACTGGAGTTGTGGGTCAACATAATAAAATAGGAGGCATTACTTTCAGAGCAGCCCTTGCATTAGTGCCAAACATCTCCAACTTCAGAGAATTAACAATTGCATTTCAATGATGTATAAATAATATTTTGATATGCTAAAAAAGCATATTTGGGAGTTGTGAGTGAATGTATCCTGCAGTTTCCAAGTATATTTCATTAAATCTATGCTACACTTATAAACAGCAGAAAATGATGAAAAAAGATAAGTGGTCTGTTTAAACGTGTGCTACCAAAGTGCTCTGTAATTTCTTACAGAAAATCAATTCTTCTTTCTCCTAAAAAGTATCCAATAAATAGCATAACTAGCAATTGTAGCATTTATTAATTTCTACTTGACATTAGTACTAAATAATACTGCAAAACCAATATATTTCATCGCTGTAATTATTTGTTTCTCCTTTTGCCATATATTCATTGCACTAGTTATGTTAGTTATTTTTCATTTAGTAAGTATCCAGTGACAGCCTGAAGGAAGACATGCCTGTATTACCATAGTTACTATAGCTGTAACCCTAGTTTCTTCAGTATTGTACAGTAATAATGGGTTAGGGTTTAGTGTCTGTAAACTATACTGTATAAGGCAATTAAAACTGATCTCAGTTTCTAAATTACTTTATTTTGATACTGGGTAACAGGAAAAGTGAGTTTGACTGTTTTTCTTCTCTTTTCCTCAAGCTTTCCATTTTCTCTTTTCATTCTCTGGCTGGTAAGAAGCTTCCCATTTCTGCAGAATGTTATATGTTCAGTTCTACTGTAGGCCTTTCATTGCCACTAGAAAGAAATTAAGAAGACATCTTGTTGATTTTACACTTCTCATTGTCTTTATCATTTTTCTTTTGATGTTAAACCTGAGGAGAAAGTGACATGATATAATGTCTTCCTCTTATTAATGTCTTTCAATTTACCACTTAGATTGCTTTTTAAATGTCACTTTTACACTGAATGTTTTGTCTTAGGAAAAAAAGAAAAAAGAGTTCAATGATCTATAATGTAAATAACAATATAGATAAAACTATTAGGTTTTGAATGCTTATGGATTAGATGTGGCAAGTTTGTTTTCAGGATTTTTCAAAGATTGCATTTATTGATCTGGTCTGCTGAAGCATAGTCATAAATTAAATAAAGTAAGACTTTTCCGACAGATAAAATAACAAATATGCATGAATGAGGTTTTGAAATTGGTGTATATTTTTCATTTCGTGGGATTAAATTCCTACAGAGGATGAGACTCCTGTGATGAGTACTTTGGAATATCACATAGGTTATGTTTGGAAGACGCTTGGAAATCTCCTAAGTGATTGCAGCTATTAAATCTTTAATACTTTACATAATAACTTTAAATAAAACAATATGAGACCAAAATGTGATTAAAGCACTCCAGGGGAGGTGGCACAGAACATGGCTGGACAAATGTACTGACCAGTCACCTCTTTACACATGACTTTTATCGCCGTATCTCTCCTTTTCCCCATTCCTGTTCCTCCCCAAATCACTCTGCTCCCTCCATTTTACCACCTTTGGTTCTTCCAATAAACATCCCATAAGTCTTGAGCAATCCCATGATTCTTCTCTCCTGCATCCTCTAATGAGCCCCATCACCCTAGGCATTGACACCCCTGTGTTTCTAGGGAGATGTGGAGAATTGCTCCCTTGATGCATGTGACTGCTGTCATCCTCTATGACGCCCTTTGACCATCTGGGATAAGGCTTGTGTCTCTGATGTGGCAACTGGGTCTCCCATACCTGCCTTTGTCCCTCTTCACTCTTTTGTGCTAATGGAGGTGAGCATTTCATGAACTGAATATGTTCCTGTGATGGGCCTTGGATTAGTCAGGTCTGGGGGTTATTTAGATTCTCTCACTACCATTGTTCTTCTGTGCTAATTGGTCTTTGTGGAGACATGCTTTTTATCACAACGCCCTGTGATTACCAGATAGGTCCACAGGGACAGGGATGGGCCAAAATCAAGCCAGAACATCAGTTTGCAGGTGGAGTCCATGACAGGACCAGTGAGTTCTAGTTCAGGCTGTGATGTGTCTGAAGAGAGGCAGAGCACAGGCAGACTGGGACAATAGGTAGGGCTTGGAGTAGGCCTGCATGAGGCTGGTCAGGGCCATCAAGGCACTGGTGAACTCAGTCTTGGTATTTCCCAAGTGTAAGGAGCAATGCTTTAAAAGTTTGCATGAATATTTGTGTGGCAAAAATAAAATGGTCAGCACTGTAGCTCAGAATATCTGTGAGAAATTTTGAAAGTATATAAATATAATATATTGGGGCTCAAATAAACCTGAATGCATTACGCTTTTTATTCTGAAATAATGAAAATGTTATCTTCTTGTTGTTTTATGCTTTTAGATGACTGACATCACAATTAGATTATCAAATAAATATGTAAGCTGAGTTCTTGACTGAAAGTGGCATTTTAAGATTAAAGCTTTTGCAGTACTGCATTATGTCAAACTGTGATGAATCACTTCAAAGTTTTAATTGAGCAGCTTGTGTGCTTGTTTCTAAAGCTGTAGGGAGAAGCTTGAGTAACAAGATATAGCAGTGCCTTATTCATTTAGGAGGGGGAAGTACAAACTAATTATTTCCATCCTTAGGAGGTTTTTTTTTGTTTTGGTTTGGTTTTGTTTTGCACTATAGTTATACTCTTTAGGCTGTTATCCCCATTAAAGGCTTGATTGGAACTACCATAGCTGTGACATAGCTCTGTCAAAAGCAAACTCATGTTAACAGTTTATGTTTTGTTGTAGGAAGGAGGTATAAGTGTACAACTTATGAAGATCCCTTCTGTCATTTTGCGTCTCTATTTCCTTTTAAGACAATCTCCTGCTAATGTTCAGTCATCTGCAGAGAGACACCCCATAGTTTTCAGCCATCCAAAGGTGAGAACTGATTTATACAGATGTTCTTGATAAAGAGAAAATTATTCCTGTAAGTATTTTCTCTACAAGTGTAAGCTATAATGGATTGACAGTGACATACCTTTCCCCACTGAGCTGATAGGTATTTGCATGTGTTCAGTCATTCTACTTTTCACGTGAAGAAAAATTTGTTGACAAAGTATTTTGGGTTATCTCTGTCAAAATGTGAAGTATGGTGGTTGTATAATATCCCAGTAGAAAGAAAGTGAATTAATATTTTTGATATATAAAAACATCTCATCACTTGGATTTTGTATTTCTGTGCTGACAGACAACAGTGGTTACAGGTATTTGTGTGCACACATAGATCTTCCTAATCAGGTTTAATATCAAAATAACAATAATCACTAGAAGTTACCTTAAAATGTCTTTTTATTTATTGTAGTTTCAGAGAATTTTAAACCCTTTCTATTTACGCTGCTAATCTGAATAGTGCAGATAACAGTCTTTCTCTGAATTAATTTCAGTGTGAATTAGAACTGGATCTTCTGGAAAAGTACATAGTCTTTATTTTCATTTCATCCCCTCAGAATATAGTAATTTGGATAGTTAAAGGGTAACTTTTTAATTCACAATAAGTTTCTACAAGATAACAAAGCTACTCACATCAAAAGACTTTATTTTTAATATTTGAAACTCTGTTTCCTTTGCGTTACTTTTATATTGAGCCTAGTTCTTGCTACTTAAAAAAACTGGCAAAACTTCAGATACAAATTTATTTACTTTTGTATATAACTCTTCTACTTAGTATGAAATTATGAAATACTACATTTTTATATAAGATGATACACATATTTATCAATAAATAACTTCTAAAACTGTCATTTAAAGTCATCCATGCGGAGCATACTAACTTCAAATTAAATAAAAAAACTTCTGAGATTATTCAAAAAAAGGTTAATAGAAATAGCTCAGCCCAACCTGACCTCACCCAAACAGGTTGTCTGTAATCAGCTCTTTTCACTATTAAATTTCTATTTAATTTTCCAGTAACTCAGAAACTGGTGGCAAACCAAGTTCAATTATAATTTGTAAATACTCATAATTTATAAATCACTCTGAGATTAGCACATTGAGGTAAATGTTTGCAAAATCTAACTCAAATTTTAGGAGACAAAATGTCAATTTGTCTCAGTTGTGGTGTGTCAATCAAGGCAGAATTGTCAACAGCATCCTAAATATCAAATTTGATGAGACATCAGAAATACGTAAACCAAATATAGATGCAGATATGTGTGTGTGTGCGTAACACCTCTGAGACTACTGTGTTGGAATTACCAATATTGTGTTCCTGCCACTTTTCTGAGAATCACTTTGATTCAGTATTTCAGATGTGGAAATCTTTCTTTGTTTTCATTTTTTCTTAAATTTTTACCGTACCTTAAATGCAGGAATACATTGGTCAGATACATCTCATAAGATTTTTTCCCCTGGCAACATTTCTTTGTGCGAAGAAAAAAAAAAAACAAAAAGCATTGTGATTGGTAATAGAAATTCTGTCATTACTTTACAATTGTAATAGTTCATTACAAAACAGAGAAAGGATCTAATTAAAAACAGTGGGATTCATGGCATGTTTCTTATGTGTATCATGTAAGACATCAACTGAAAATGAATTTTGGGCCCTAAAAGGTACATTGATTATTATTTTTTTTATTATGTTTTGCTCATTTTGTTTGTTCTGCTACGTTTTGTTCCTTCTTCACCCCTTTTTCCCCTAAGAAATCTGCAGTGTCAACCTTTTCTATCAGTTATATTTCCATAGCTGTTCTGAACACTAACCACTCTGTAAATTTCTGTAGCAGCTCATAATGAATAAGATGACTGCAGTATGATGAATTACTTACCAGAGCTTGGGTAGTTCTCAGTTCATAAACAAATAGTACAAGAAAGGTGATCACTAATTTATCTTATGTAGACAGAAATTTGATAAATAAGCAACTAATTAATGAAATACCTTTTACTTTTTGAAAATTCAGTAACAGCAGTCATAATTCAGGAGGTAGATTTCTGTGATGGCTGTTACTGGAGTAACAAAAACAAGCAAGCAAAGAAACACTCCAAAACATAGTATATAACTTTAAAACTTAATGTCTAATACATGGTTGAGTGAATGAGACAAAAAAAATGGTTAAGATGGTGTGCTCACAATGTTTATTTTCATCCTCCAAGTAGGATCTTTCTTCCAGGACAGGGAGGATCAATCAAGTGAAATGGATATTCAGATTCCCTTCTTCAGGTTTTCTTTACCTAAACAAAATAATCATTTTAATAGAAGGAGAAAGAAAGCATGCTGTAATATCACAACTATAGTTGTATTCTGCTCTCATTCTACTCTCATAGCACTGTACTTTGCAGTGTTTACTGCTTTTTCTGTGCTCCATTCATTAAATCTTTCCAAAGCCTTCATCTCTTTATGCGTTAGTATATTTTGTGCCTTCTGCAATAGAGTGAATTTCCAGATATAGACATTGGTCTATTGTATATTTTTATCGCAACTTAACCATCTTATCTGGATTTCCTGTTTTTTAGAACTAATTTATCATGCCCCATATTAAGAGAAGGAAAACTACCCTTATGTTCTGACCATGAAGATGTATCCATTTATTTTTAGAGGTTTAGTTAAACTTTTGCCTAAAATTAATTTGCAAATTAATGGTAGGTGGTGCGTGGTAGATGGGTTGAAACTCATCAGAATTCCTTAATACAAAGTGAGTAGTTAATATCATCACAAAATACACATACATATGAAAGTAAGAGAAGCAGAAAAGAAAGTATGGGACATCATGTAAAATAAATTAATATCTATCAAGGTTGAGGGAGTTGATCCCTCTTTCTATTTCAGCAATAGCAAGGTAACACATGGGGCACGGAGTCCAGTTCTGGGCTCCCCATGACAAGAAAGATGTGAGCATACTGGGGAGAGTCCAGTGAAGAGCTACGAAGATGAAGAAGGGACTACAGCAGCTCTGCTGTGAGGAAAGTGGACAGAAATCTGAAATGCAGAAGGTTCCCTCTGAACTTCTGGAAACACTTTTCCCTGTAAGTGACTAGCACAGATTGCCTAGAGATGTTGTGGAGTTTCTCCCACTAGAGAAAAGTATTCTCTCAGCCATCTGGACATCATTTTGTTATTTTTGGCTCTGGTTGGCCATGGTGAGCAGGAAGGTTGGGCTAAATGACCTCCAGACATCTTTTCCAACATCAACCATTCCATGATTCTGTGAAGTAAATTAAGCAATATGGAATCTAAGGGATTTTCTTGCCTCATCATTCATTACTCAGTCTTTTGTAATTACATGAATGTTCTCATGGTAGTCATTTGTCATACCACAAATAAAGGTTTACATCTTCAGTAGGAACTATAGTGTGGATCAACTGGAGAAACAGAAATCATACTTTGATAAAAATATGATTAGTATACTAGCGAAAATAGGAAGGAAAAATTAAAAAATAAGCACGTTGTTCTTAATTTCATGGTCTCCAAGGCTTTGCTTTGGTTTGACTTATAAGTGCCTGATTTCAGTTGTTGCAGAGTAACTTTAATGACAAAGATGTGACTGTTGGTTGTAATTATGTTTGAAATTGTGGTCTGTATATGAAAAATATAAGCTTCAACACTTTTTGCTAAATAAAATAGTCTCTTATATATATTTGTTGATGTGTTGTGTTGTTGCTTAAAGAGTTAAAATGTCTGGTATCCTGAAGTTCTATTGTCTATTGTCTTCTCTCAGAATTCACCTCTTTTTTGAAAAGATTGATTAGTAAGTACTTTAAGTCTCTCGTAACATTTCAGTGGATCCACTGGGGACTGAAATGCTTAATTATCTTCAGAGGAATATTATTATGATGGAAATAATTCAATTAATGAGTTTCTATTCAAATTCTGTTTAAAACATGAAGGTCATTGTATTATATTGACTTAATTTGAAGGTCCAATTGTAGATGTGTATAACCTCAGTTCCACTAGACACTACGAGTTACATAAACTCCCAAAGCTTACTATTTTATGGAGTAGATAATTAAACATTTTTTTAACAAACTTGATTGTTTCATGCTTGTAGTCATGTTGTTTTGAGTTATTTCCTAATCCAATATCACTAGAAAAAAAAATGTAGAAATGAGAACTGCTTTGGGATTGTTCTGTAGTATTGGAATTAACTAAATTTTACACAAGATAACTCACCATTTCTTAGACTCACTGTTTGTGGGACTAGGTACTAATGTATTTCACAAAATATAATAATCAGGATATCAAAACTAAAAGCTTTAATGTCAAGAACCAGTGAAACCAGTAGACTCTTGTCCTCTTACACTATTTAGATGCTACTCTTTCTGTTCCTGACTTGTGTCAGCTTTGAAGGAGAATTGATAGTTTGTAGAATCTCCATTGGTGGTGACATCTCTATAACCACCTGAAGGGAGGTTGTAGTGAGCTGGGGGTCAGACTCTTCTCTTCTGTAACAAGTGATAGGACTAGAGGGAATGGCCTCAAGTTGTGCCAATGGAGATTCAGACTGGACGTTACGAAATACTACTTTTCCGAAAGAGTGGTCAGGCACTGGAATGGGCTGCCCCGGGAGGTGGTGGAGTCACTGACACTGAAAGTATTCAAGGAACGTTTAGACATTGTCTTGAGGGACATGGTTTAGTGAGAACTACTAGTGATAAGGGGATGTTTGGACTGGATGATCTTGTAGGTCTTTTCCAACCTTGGTGATTCTGTGATTCTCTGGCATTTACCATTTGTTTTTCTATTCTTTTCTGTATTGCTCTACTTCAAATCAGGAAAGGATATTTAGAAGAGTATTTATAATATGAAAGAGATTAGTGTCCTTCCATGCAAATACTCTTTGAAGAGAAATATTTGTGATGTAGACGTACTTCTAAAAAGTAAGGCATAACGTCCATCATTCCTACGAAGTTCTAGTGTAGGTTTCTCCACTCATTCTCCCTACTCATTTATGTCAGAGATGAATAGCTATTCAGAATTTTCAGAAAGACTTGAAAATTCATGTAAAGTTATTTTTAATAAATAATACCTAACCTAAAAAGAGAAACAAACATAATGGTTGTTTCATATCACGTTAACTTCACATCAGACTACCTAACTCAACTCTGAAGTTAAACTCTTTCATTTAAAATAGATCTCAATAATATTGTGAACTGATTTTTTAGTAACACAAGAGTGCTAATAACACTTTAAGTGAACTCTAATTTAATGCAATTTTAGCTGTATTCAGCTGTGCAGTTACATCTTGATTAAAGTTATTGTTGGCCTAAGTATAATCACAAGTTGAATTTTTTTCCTTCCCTATTTCCCTAGTGTTAGGGATCAGTTGCATTATTCTAATCGGCTTACACTTCAGATACACATCACCAGTTAGTGTCCTTCCTCCCTAGATTTTATTTACAAGTCAATTATTCAGAGTGGAAAAACGCAAAGAAATTCTCCTAGTTCTGTGAAACGTCAGTACATTACAATACAGTAAATGAAAGGCTATTATGTCTCAGATTGGTCTGTACACTTAGACTCCCAAAAGAAATTGGTTGCTGAATTGATTATAATTTCTATGGAATTGACTGTACATGCATGTTAAGCAATTTTCTACAAAATTACACAAAATTGGAACATCACCATAGCAATATTATATTGAACACAATTGTAACAAAATATTACAACCTTAAATAGAAACATGTTTGATATGTATAATGTTCTGTAAAATCCAATCTTATTGAAATTTATAAACAGTACAAATGTTTATGCTAAACATTTTGCAGTTTGCAAGGAATGTAAAAAGATTTCCAAGTTCAAGCGAATGTTTATTGAATACACCTAGAGATAATGTGTTTGAGGGTAGTAGCAAAGATTAGGTGATTTTACTCTTATTCTCCTCCAGAAACATGGTACTTTCCTCCGGATTTCTAAAGAACCTCTTGAGTGATGCATGCAGATGCAAAGACTCAGGCTTTCATGACCAGCTGCAGGATCTTAGCAACATGCTTTATGTAAAACTCTGGAAAATGCTCATTCATCTCCCATGATCTAGCATGCTGAAGACTTTTTGAAGTTAGTATTATGCTTCCTTCCATTAAAAATAAAAAATAAAAAAAATCTTAAACAGGAGTTCTTCCATCATCCTAACATAGAAATTCAACAATACTTCATCTCACTCTAAGCCATCTGTTTACACTCATTTCTATCACAAACTTCTCAGTGATTTTCATTTTGCCCAAGCTATCAGTTTAGCCTTTGCCAATGTTAAATAACATCCCACAATTGTGGAAGTTCTTCTCAGTCACTGTGCTAGAATAAATTTTCAACAACAGATGGAATGGCTCAAGATAGCTGCATGGATATGTGAAGTAAGCTTAAAATTATGTAGAAAGCAAGCTGTGTACACAGAATATGTTAGTGAGCATGCTGTTTTAAAAGTTGGTACCATTGACAACATATAAATCATACAATGTGGGTATCAACATTTATTTTTAATACAATTTAGCTAGTGGTAGCCTCAACACAACATGAATTTTTAATTTTTTGTGGCTCATTACAAAAAGAGCTTCATTACAATCGTGTCCAAAATAAAAAATATCTCAAAAAAAAAAAAAAAAAAAAAACCCACAAAAAAAACCTACCATGTAAAATCCTTCTTACCAGAAGATCCCTCCCTCTATTCTTCCACATTTTTTTAAAAAATACCTTATTCTTTTTGACTTCAGAAATAGTGGAATCTGTTATACTCCTTTTCAGTGTCTTTAATGTACCATTATGCACAGTGTGAAGGGAAATGTAACTGATCTGGCATTCATGAATGCTGTACTGTTCATTTAACAGGAACAGGTCTCTTACTGGTCATTTAAAATGAGGTAGTCACTCATTTGGTATTGTTGATGTAAAGATCTCTGAAAACTGTGGATGATAATATCAGAGTTTGAAGTTTTTAAATACAAGAAGTTGTGCCCAGAAATATTTGGCTTTATAGCTAAATTTAAAAATTGACAAACCTGAGTGTATTTATAATATAATCAAATATGTTCTTTCCTTTATTCTCCATCTACCATCTGTTGTCTATGGTAGTTTAAGGATAACAGAATAAAGTTGACACATTTGGATATATTCATTTAAGTATTCAAATCACTAAGAAATATGATGATTCTTTATTCTTTTCAAAAAATTTTTGAAAAAGGAAAGAAGCTTTAAAATACACTCCAAAGAGCTGTTGATAAAAAGTTCTGAATTGTTAGCAGTAGCAATGGAGACACTGTGGAGACAACAGATTGGCAGAGGCGACTGTAATGCAATGTCATAAAACTGTATTACAAGTTTGAGTTTGAACTCAAAAGTACATCTTTTGGGGAACAAGATCACTTTGTTTCTGTTAACGACTAATTTTGTCCATTTTTAGTTTAGCTAAAATAGGTGCTTCTCAGTATGGTGAGGAGTTGCTAGGGGAAAACAAGACTGTTAAAGGATGTTTCTGCCTCTATCTAAAATAATGTAATTGGTATTAAAGCTGTTTTTTCATGTTTCTACAATAGAGTTAAAGAGTTACTGTATTGGGAAAAAATATAGAGGCTTAGAGCCAGACAGATGTGATGATATAAAAGGTTTTAGCAAAAGGATAAAAAAAAGTGAGAAAATATAATGTGAAAAAATATATATTCAAAAACAATTAGGAAGAAAAAGGAGAAAAATCAGCAGTCATATTCTCCTCTTGCATCAGTGAGATATCAGTAAAGAAATTCCATTGTATATCTAGTCATCAGCTATAAATTGTAGTCAGAAACAGCCTGCTGAATTTATGAGGCAGTGTAAAGATGCAGAGTCTCTTGGCTATAGGCTGTGTCACCTGTATTAGCAATTTGCTTGCATATCCTAAAATTGTTTGAGAGTCATATTTTCAGATATTGAACAACTTCAGCATTTTTTAGCTTCACTTCAGAATTCTGTGTACTGAAATTGCAGAGCCAAGAAACCAGGCACATTATCAATCCATTTGCATGCAATTATAATTAACATAGCTTGAGCAGCAGGAGGAAGGTACTTGAAGATCTTAGATTTTTTTTATTTTTTATTTTTCCCAAATTATAGTAAGTGATAGCCCAGTTAAACACTTTTTAAGTTTGGTTCCAGTAACAATCTGTTTCAGATTTATAAAAACTCCATTTCTATTTGTTCTATAACCAAAAAACGGAAACTGATTTTTACAGGTAGGATTCTGTTTTACAGCTATGCAAAATTTGTGTCTTGTGCCAGTACTATTCTACAGAATCTAAGCTAGATATGCTATTTTTTAATAAAGAAGATATAAAATAGGGCTTTTATTTTCTAGTTACAAACATTTATTTCTCTCTTTAAATCTTAGAAGCTATAAATTACTCTTTGTTTTCAAGGTAAGAAATTACATTTAGCTACAATGCAAAGTAAGAGTTGCAGAAGTGCATGATTAGTGCCAAGTCAGTGTATTCATGATGTTGTAACAACGTGACATGACACATTTTTACTTGGAGATAATGGTTTTTGTTAAATCAGCTGTCGTGACAGAAAAATCAGACAAACTTTCAGACTTGCAGACCTTTCTTCAGATCTGAAAGGAAAGCTTACTGAAGAATAGCAGCAGCTTTCAAATTGACACAAAAGTTGAAAACCATTGATTATGGTTTAGTTAGCTATACACCAATTAAATTAGCAACAAATGGTGTTAATTCCTTAGAAAGATCTCTGACCAAAGGTCTTTGACAGAAAGACTATGTTTCTGAATTACTTTGTGGGAGTCATAGAATCAGAGAATGTCTTAGGTTGGGAGGGACCTTAATGATCACCTAATTCCAACCCTGCCATGGACAGGGTTGCCAGCCCTCGTATACATCTCAAAATGTTTGTATTTTGGAAATATCTGAGTTTAGATGATGTTACTATATACAACCTTCATACCTGAAGCACTTTATGCATGTAATATATGGCACCTGGACCTTGTAATTGAATTTTTTTTAAGTTTATCATTCTTTTTGGCATCTTATCTGGATCAGTATTTTGGACACGATCATTTGCAGTGCACACACAATTCGTCAGCTCATTAAATATGGAAAAGTCATTTTGAATGTTAACATGCATGTCAGCTATATTTCTTAAAAAAAAAAAAAAAAAAAATGGCAACAGAAAAAAACAAACAAACAAAATTATAAAAGATAGAAACCAAAAATTTATTTTGTCCTTCAATTGTTAATCTAGCAGCACTTCCTTCTTTTTCATAGAATCATAGAATCATAGAGTCCTTAGAGTTGGAAGGGACCTCTGAGAGCCATCTAGTCCAGACAGACTAAAGTCTGATCATCAAATACAGAAAGAAAATGCTAATTTCTTGTAAAGGCAGTTGAATTTCAGTGGTGGTGGAGGTAAAAGACATAATTATTGCAAATATTTTAGTGACTTTTTCTGTTTCATTTTCTACCAGCTGTGATGGCAATGAACATCTAGTCCCGCAAAACCTCATACACAAGAATCATCCTCATTGCTTTTAAATTAATTATTCAGGTGATAAAACGATGAGTAAGACAAAAGCTTTCGAAGATCAAATCTTTACCTGTGCTTTCATTTCTGTTTCACAATCTGCCGGGAAATATGACCTCCTGCTGGATGTATGAAAATCAGCTATAAACCTGTTTTGATTCATTCGATTTTGCATTAATTTGAATTTTCTTAAAATTCTTTCATTACATGGAATCACAGAATTGTAGAGGTTGGAAGAGACTTCTGGAGATCGTCCAGTCCTACCCTCCTGCTAGAGCAGATTCCCTACAGTAGGTCACACAGGAATGTGTCCAGATGGGTTTTGAATATCTTCAGAGAAGGAAATTCCACAACCTCTCTGAGCAGTCTGTTGCAGTGCTCTGTCTCTCTCACAGTAAAGAAGTTCTTTGTGTTTGTATGGAACTTCCTGTGTTCAAGTTTCTGTCCGTTACCCCTTTTTCTATTACTACACATCACTGAAAAGAGCCCATCCCCATCAACTTGACTCCTGTTTATTGGATATTTATAATCATTCCAAACTGAACAGTCCCAGGTCAGTCAGCTTTTCCTCATAAGGGAGATGCTCCAGGCCCTTCATCATCCTTGTGGCCCTACAATCTTGTTTGTCTCTGTTTCCTTTTTATTCTTAAATGAACTGTACGCTAGTGATATTTCAAGTTTTAGTCCTACATGAGGAAATGTATTTTTTTTTCCATACAAACTGAAGTTGTCTGCATACCTAAAGGCTCCACTGTTCTTTTCCTAAGATTCCTTTTAACGTTGCCTATTCAGTTATGAAATAGAAGGCAATTTAGAAAACATTTCTTTATTTTTTATCTTTTGCAAAGCTCACATCATCCAGATTATGTACGTGTGTAAGTCTTCTTATTTCTAGTGTGTTTCATTTCAGCTGTGCTGATTTATGTCAGCTGGAGACTTTAAGAGTTTGGCACTCCTACATTCTTCTTGCTTAGGAAATAACATCTAAACTTTTCTTCATTTTCTACAGTAGTATGAATAACATGCTGTACTTTCATGAATACATGAATATATTTTTGACCCATAGATTTAATTTCTTTATAAATCCCTCAAAATTAAAAATATGTTCAGTAATGCAACTACTTATGTCTTTGAAAAGGATTTATTTTCTTTCTACTTTAAATGAATGAGATAAAACTCAAGAAAGTGAATAAGAAGCTCTGATCTGATCTCATTGCTCTCAGAATAATTCAAGGTCTGTTATGCTCAGCGGGAAAAAAGTGCAAGAGAATAGGCTTTTTTTTTAACTCTGAATTGTAAAAAAGATTTATGATTGGAAAACTAAATGTTCTCCCACTAACAGAAGAATTTCTAAAAGAGATTAAGAGAAATAAAAGTAATTTCAAATGAGTGTGCCTCTGACTATTGTGAGTTCAAGGAGATTTTTCATAATTTTGTATACACAGTTGGTTATAATGACCTTTGTTCTTTCACAGACTGCCTGATAACTTTGGACATAGCTAATCCCATTTCTCATTTTAGAGAACCAAAGTAGCTTGCAAAATCATTGTTATTCTCTAATACAAGTAAACTAGTACTGTCCTTTTTCTAAATATGATTGGGGCTATTGATACAGCTGATTAAATCGAATGTCTTATCTTACCAGCCAACAGTTTAATTCTTAATCTCCTCCCATTCTTATTTTCTGATTCCAGGCCTTATTTGGAGGCAGTTAATCTCTATAGTTTGGCTACAACCAGTTTGAAGACTGAAGATAGTATGAGCTCTGAGGACTGACCTGTGACCCAACTTGATTTTCCACTTTATGATTTACATAAGAAGAGTATATCAGTTGCTCCTGCCTGTCTAGCTTGATTCAATATATGCAACTAGAATGACTTCCTATTTTTTTCTCCCTTTGTACACTGTCTTCAACACCTTCAATTCCCGATTCATTTATTTGCTCTTTTTTTTTTTTCTCTTTTTTTTTCTCTTTTTTTTTTTTCCGAGCCTGCCTAAACTTTGTCCCTGACTTGGTCAAAAGTGCAGAGCTACTCACTTCTGCTCCCCTGCTTTGACCAACCTTCAGAAGATGCTCTGCTTCATGAAGTTTTTATGCTCACTGATTCTGAGGGTAATTACTACAGTCTTTAGCAGGATAGATGGGGAGGGTAAACACTTAAAATATTGAAGTTAAATTATTGGTGTTCTGATTGGAATAAGAATGGTGATTTAGATCTGGATTCACAGTTAGTAGACAGAGGAATTAAAATTAATAAATAAATGAATCTGAGTTTTATGAAGTTTCTCTGTCACATTTCATAATAACATCTGTTCTGACAGTCCAGGCTTATCTCAATCAAGTCATATTCCAAGAATATGCAGGTCTTTGAGTGTCCAGAAATCTTATGACAATCTGTATCTACTAGACCTCCATCAGTATGCAAAACAAGAATATGAAATGTGTGGTAAATGCTATAATGGAATGTACGAATGTATACATCAGCAAAGTGTTGACAATGTGAAGACTTTTTTATGTGCTTGGAAAGTTACTGAAGGATCCAGGTCAAAGAGAGGTAACTGTGTCTGCATTTCTGCCTGTATATCTGATGTATAGCTAGGATCCTTCTGTCATGACAACCCAGAAAATGTAGACATTTTCAGAAAATAGAAAAACGTAGAAATGAAGAAGGAATTAAACACTGTTTACAAAGGGCTATCTTAATATGAGCAGTGGCTACGTATGCCCTGCATTCTAATTTGCCTTCTGGAAATGATAAGATGGCATGACATTCACTGAAAAATTAATTTTAAAAGTGAGCTTGGAAATGTAGTTCTATATATGGACTCAAGGAAAACAAAAATGTATATAAAAGAGTTGTTAAAAGCCTTATCTGTTGAGCTGATAGGTGTTATGTATATTTAAAGGACAAAAGAGGATCTATATGTGATTTTACCTTTCTAGAATATAACAGTATAGTATTCTGTTCTTCTCTGACACCCTCCTTTTCCCTGTGTCTCATAGTTCTGGTGAACTTATGGAACTTAATTTCTATAGGTCTTAAGAGTTTTACAAACTATAGTGATTTGTTTTGCTAACAAAGGCACAACAAGAAAGAATAGTTTCTGTTTGCCTGATCTCTGTACAGAAGAGAATAAAATAAATCCACCAGATAAACTTCACATTTTCCTAAGATTTTTCACCTCAAGATCATTATTCTACAGTTGGAAATGTTCTGAGAGACTTTTAATTTTCAGCTAAATAGAAAAGCAGTGAGGTTTCAGAAGGCAAAAGTGTTACAGTTTTACTTCCTATGCATGCAGAAATAACACTGCATTTTTTCACAGGCTGGCATCTGCAGAATAGAAAGTTGGAAAGGTCACAGAGAAACAGTTTTCTCGAAAATTCCACCTGCTTTCTGAACAGGATATCAGGCTGTCAGTTTAGCACCTTACTTTTGATACTACTTTCCCTATTCTTTCAGTAGTACGTTTTTATCTGGGAGGTACAAACCTCAGTGCAGATGTTGCACCTGTTCCTAATGCATTTATCAACTTTCAGAATATTTCTTTCAAGAACTGGAATTACATCAATGGTATTTGTGATTTGAAACTTACTTCCCTACAAACTTGTGAATTCTTTATGTTCACAGATGTTTCCTCCAACCCCTCAATTCCTTCTTCTGTGAAAGCTCTTATTTCTCTCCTGTCGAAGATCCTTTGATTTCGTGTGACTGCTCAACATCTGCAAAGGCAAATCAGCTACCACAGTGCTTCCTTAAACAGATAGCTAAAAATCCCATAAACCCTACTAGTTGTCTTGCTTGAATTGTCTTACCTATATCTCAGTTCCCTTTCTCTCTCTCCCTCCATGAATACTCCGTGAAAAGTCTGCCTGAAAACTCATCTTGATCTGATTGAAGATGTCTGCAATAAGGGATGGGCTAATCTGTTCTTTCACAGTTTGCTCGCTCTTGTCCCTACTTAATAGGCCCTTACCAGATCTAGAGCAAGTTTCTGTGGTTTTGTCATGAATACCTTTAAACTTTTCTCACATTCAATTCCTCTCTTTCATTTTCTTTATGTGGAGCAGAATGTTAAACAAGGGTGAGCAGTGTGTCATAATTAATGTGCAGGTAGCATTCATTGGAAGTTGGCTAGCAGGAGCATGTAAGACTTTACCTGTATGTAATACAGTACATTTTTCCCATTAAGTAATATCACTGTAATAAATATCAATTAAGTAGCAGAAGTAACTTCCTGTAAAGATACTATACCTTGCTCCCTTTGCTAAGAGTGGAATTTGTTATCGAAGCCGAACAGCTACTGCTCAAGAAAAGATCAAGCCGTTTTGAAAGCAAGGAAGTACCAATGCGTTCAAAATTGGAAAAAATTAAATTTATTCTTTAGTACCGATACTTTTGCAATGCTTGCACCCAGGGAAAGCAAGAAAACTGCAGATAGCATGTTACCACTGTGTGCAAAAGAGGAGCCCTTTTATCAGCAGCATTTTTAGCATCTTTTTTTTCCATGGGTTTAAATGTATTTGTGTGAGTTGATGAGAACAGATCCTTTGAGTTAGCTATGGCAGCAACTGAGTGGAAAATTATCTGCCCTTAGCAACATAAGGAAAATATACTTTCCAACGTGTGATGTTGGAAACTTGGAAATTCATATATGGTAGTTTCTTGGCTTCTTACTGTTTTCCAGAAATTGTGTTTTCCTGTTTTATTGATCTTACCCTGATCCTCCTTATCATCCTGAGAGTTTTATGTTCTGAGCTGGCTATATAAAGTATGTTTTTATGATAAATCAAAGTTATGGAACTATTTTTAAAAACCTGTTGTACCAGTTTTACTAGGGGTGAACTTTTGTAAGATACATAAATAGAGGTACCTTTATTGTTTTTTTAAAAATAATGAAAAAAAAAATTTATTATGGAATACTGAAAATTAAGCAATGGAGAATATTGGATAAATTATTCAAGAAACATGCTTATTATATACAATTTCTGAAAGAAATCCTTTATGGCTTACAGTACATTTTAAAAATATATGTTTCACCTTGGGAAAATAATCAAGATTAAGTCAATGCCAAAAACCTGATTAGAGTATGATCTTCACTCAATTAAATTTATATCAAAAGGTCAAGGGAGTTCTCCATTGAATTCAGTAGATATCCAGATAGACAACACATGTATACCACACTGAAGTAACTTTGTTACTGGTTTAGGCTGGATATCACCCTAAAGTTAAGGCTTTCCAATTCACTTTGTTCTCCCATTCTGTTTCCTATTGTGAGAGGGATGAAAGGAAATGCAGAGCTCTTATTACACCTATACCTCCTAAAAATGCTAACGCATCTGGATAAGTACAGTTTTGTGAACTAATGGATTTTTGGAGTCAGGCAGGATATTTTGCCACAAAATACTTGCATAAGGTTCTTTGAGCGTTGCACTTGTTAATCTGGTAAGCATGTTGAGGTAGTGAAGGAGTACAAAGTCTTGTTTCTTGTGGCAGATTGCTAGTCTGCTAAATAAAGTTATTTCAGGAGGAACAGGAGAATGCCTGGGCCTATTTGCTGTGCTTCCTTGAGAACAGAACAGCAGCAGTATTGTACACAGAATAACTAAAGAACAGAAATTGTACTAATGATGTTATATGTTACATGTAGACATCTCTATATTTCAAAAGAAAGTTCAGAACTGGTACAACTGCATTCCTTCAACCCACAAGATTTGTAAAATGAGGAATAAATAGGCAAGAGAAAAAGGAAATAAAGTATGAAATTGAAATAATTTGAAATGGAGAAATGCACTAAAATGTTTAATTTTCTTTTATGCACAAGTTAATTTTTAATTGTTACAGAAAAAGTACCTTCAGGGGTGAAGTAAAACAAATTGTATATATTTTAGCCTAAGTTGTATTGTTTATAAGTTCCTCATACTTTTTTACTTTTCTTTCATTATACTTGACAATTTTCAGTTGAATATATATATTTATATATATGTGTGTATATATATGGATTTACTTTTCATATTCATTAAACTTGTGTAGTACTGCAGTAGAAGGTGTATAGGTGACAAATTACAAAAGATATGTAGATTTTGGTAATGTATACAACATACATAAGAACACAACTTGAATACATCAAAACTGCATGCTCTCCTATGATTTCTAGATGAAGAGATAAATTAACAAATTTAATTTTGCTATCTGATGGAGTAAACACTTAAAGTGTATTTGCTTTGTCCAGTTTCCATTGTTTAGTGTGTTTTTTTTCCAAACCCATATTTGTTTATTATTAAAGTTCTATATTTCTATTCGAATGAAAAATTTCCATGAGTATTCTTGCTACTTTTCTGTGAACTGGTTTGAATTTTAATTGCATTCCTGCTAATAATAAGAGCAATGATTTTTATGAGTTGCACTGAAACCGTTATGTCACCAGGTAACTCCAAACCTTCAAAACTGTTTACTTTTTTTTCTATTTGCTTTCCTGCTCTATCAAAGTCCATCATATTTATAGCCAATTGTATATATCTGAAGATATTAGTATATTAGTATACTTCTGAAGTTACTATTTGATATACTTTCCAATCCAAACACATTTTCAGATGACATTCTTGCTTTGTATGTATGGAAATGAAAATGTTATTCTCACATAAATTTAATGTTTCTTGTACTTTTCTGTTGCATAAATTAAGGTATGAAATATATTTAAATTCTAATACAACAGTGAGGTAACTGCAGAAGAACAGCAGGAAAACAATAAAGAAGGATGTAATAACAATTCATGTGCCTATATGAATATTACAACAGTGTAGATATAAATTGCCTTGCAGGTATGACCAAGAATTTTTTTCCTTAGGTAATGCTAATCTCAAAATACTAATTGTTAACATTACTTACTCGAGTATATCTAATTATATTCTCTTTTCTGTTATTTCTCTAGGAGCAAGATGTTCTTTAACCTCATGATATGGTTGAGTTATAGTTTATTATTTTAGGAATACAGGTAATAACATGTAAATAATCAGAAATGTTTTATGCAATAATGTTTAGAAATAAACATGTATATAAAGACACGGGAGTTATTAATCTCTTCCTTTAACTCAGAATTCTTGAATTGACAAGTGAAACAATGTGTCAGGAAATATTTTTTTAATACCTGACAGAAAAACTTCTAGTCCAGTCTTGGTTCCACTTCATTGGTATTACTACTCATTTATGATGTTTATTTACGTATAATTGATTAGGCATAAAGATCCAGATAATAAGTGTGATCATTACAAGTGCTTCATTGCACTAGATTAAAAAACTTTAAACTCTGACATTAAAACCAGAAACTACATAATGTCCCAGAAAGTTCTTGCTTTCCAATGTCTCTAATTATTTACATAGTTATAAACCTAGGAAGCTGAACTTAAAATCTGAAAATCATTGACTAGCAATCAATCAAGGAGTTTCCAAACTCATGAGTTTAGAAATCTGATCTTGATTTTAAATATGCCTTAGCAAGTTTAGCAACTTGATCTGTTTTCATTTTATTCTTTTTCTTTTTTTTCCAGAAAGCATTCCAAATCCATAAATCATTCTGAATCCTTATAAATCATAGAATTAGAATAAACCTTACAGTCCACCGAAAATCTGATTATATGTTATACATTACACAAAATCATTATTTTGTGAGCAAGAAATCAGGAAAGGGTGGCAGGAGACCTGTGTGGATGAGCAAGGAGCTCAAGCGCAAACTCAAAGGGAAGAAGGTGGTCCATGAAATGTGGAAAAAAGGTCTGACCACTTGGGAAGAATATAGAAATGTTGTCAGGGCCTGCAGGGATGTGACGAGGAAGGCTAAAGCCCGCCTGGAATTGAATCTGGCATAGCTGATAAAGGATGATTAAAAAGGCTTTTTTAAGTATGTTAACAGTAAAAGGAAGACTAGGGAGAATGTGGGTCCCGTACTAAGTGAGGGGATGTTCTGGTAACGGGAGATGCTGAGAAGGCGGAGATACTGAACGCCTTCTTTGCTTCTGTCTTCAGTGAAAAAGCTCTTTCTCAGGAATCCCAGACCCTGGAGGTTAGTGAGAGGGTCTGGGGAATGGAAGACTTCCCTTTAGTCAGGGAAGAGGCGGTCCGAGAGCGCCTAGGCAACACCAATGTTCATAAATCCATGGGACCCGATGGGGTGCATCCACGGGTGCTGAGCTGGCAGAGGTGATTGCTGAACCGCTCTCTATCATCTTTGAGAAGTCTTGGAGAATGGGGGAGGTGCCTGAAGACTGGAGGATAGCCAATGTCACTCCAGTCTTCAAAAAGGGCAAGAAGGAAGATCCAGGTAATTACAGGCCAGTCAGCCTCACCTCTGTCCCTGGGAAGGTGATGGAACAGCTTCTGCTGGATGCCATCTCCAGACAATTGGAAGAAAAGGAGGTTATCAGGAGTAGCCAGCATGGGATCACCAGGGGAAGGTCATGCTTGACCAACCTAGTAGCCTTCTGTGATGTTGTCACTGGCTGGGTGGATGGGGGGAGAGCAGTGGATGTAGTCTACCTTGATTTCAGCAAGGCGTTTGATACTGTCTCCCACGACATCCTTATAACAAAGCTGAGGAAGTGTGGGGTAGATGAGTGGACAGTGAGGTGGGTTGAGAACTGGCTGACTGGCAGAGCACAGAGGTCGTTGTTGGCGGTGCAGAGTCTGGTTGGAGACCTGTAACTAGCGGTGTTCCCCAGGGGTCGGTGCTGGGTCCAGTCTTGTTCAACATCTTCATGAATGACCTTGATGAGGGGATAGTGGCCACACTCAGCAAGTTTGCTGATGATACAAAGTTGGGAGGATTGGCTGACACACCTGAAGGCTATGCTGCCATTCAGCGAGACCTGGACAGGTTGGAGGGCTAGGCGGTAAGAAACCCGATGAGGTTTAACAAAAGCAAATGTAGAGTCTTGCACCTAGGGAGGAATATTTGCATGCAGCGGTACAGGTTGGGAGATGACCTGCTGGAGAGGAGCTCTGCAGAGAGGGACGTGGGTGTCCTGGTGGACAGCAGGTTGGCCATGAGCCAGCAGTGTGCCTTTGTGGCCAAAAAGGCCAATGGCATTCTGGGGTGCATTAAAAAGAGCGTGGCCAGCAGGTCGAGGGAAGTGATCCTGCTCCTCTACTCTGCCCTGGTAAGGCCTCATCTGGAGTACTGTGTCCAGTTCTGGGCTCCCCAGTACAAAAAAGACAGGGATCTCTTGGAAAGAGTCCAGCGGAGGGCCACAAAGATGGTGAAGGGCCTGGAGCATCTCCCCTGTGAAGAAAGGCTAAGTGAACTGGGTCTGTTTAGCCTTGAGAAAAGAAGACTGAGAGGGGACATGATCCAGATCTATAAATATCTAAGGTGTGGGGGGCAACGTGGCAAGGCCAGACTCTTTTCAGCAGTGTGTGGAGACAGGACAAGGGGAAATGGCCAGAAACTGGAGCATAGGAAGTTCCTCACAACTGTGCGCAAGAACTTCTTTACGGTGAGGGTGACGGAGCACTGGAACAGGCTGCCCAGGGAGGTTGTGGAGTCTCCTTCTCTGGAGATATTCAAGACCCGCCTGGACACCTACCTGTGTGACCTGGTGTAGGGAACCTTCTTTGGCAGGGGGCTTGGACTCGATGATCTCTGGAGGTCTCTTCCAACCCCTACGATTCTGTGATTCTGTGATTTTGTGATTATTTACCACAGATGAATTTTACTTTTTTCATTTACAGCAAGATGCCAGTAACTATGTAAAAGAACTCAAGACAAAATGCCTAATATTTGTAGGATTCAGCAAAGGATGAAAGCAGTCAATGTCCTTGATCCTTTAACAGGATGCAGCAATACAGCAGCAATGGGAATTCTATGGAAGGCTTCAAAAGTCTTGTTCCACTATAATTTTCAACAAAAATTGTTGCATTCCCTTATGCATCTGTTTTAAAAATTGGTTCATGAGAACTTTGGCCAGTTATTGTTAGCAGATACTTAGATATTACTTTCGGGGCTCAGATGTTAATTTAGAAAGCAAATCTAAAGAAAGAATCATCATTGTCGAACAGCATTCCCCAGATTGCTCTTCCTTAATGTGTGAATTTTTATTTTATTTTTTTTTTTTTACATAGTATTTCAGTACATAGTGTCCTCTGAATTAAAATAAGATGTTCAGTGTGGTATTCAAAATGATTTACCTTTCTTTACTTGATTATGTCCAGTTTTGATCCTCTCTGTTCAAGAGAGATGTTGAAAAATTGGACAGGGTTCTGAAAGGCAACAGATATGACTAGAGATGTAGAGAAACCGACATAAGAAGAAACAGTGAGAGAATTCTGGCTGCCGAACCTACACAATAGAAGCATGGGGGTTCTACAGCTCTTCAGGTCTCAAATCCAGGTGACTGTCAGCCATTTGATTTTTTTCTTCTATTCCTGCTAGTCTATTTATCAGGCATAAACATATCTATTAAACACAGTAGTGTCAAGTTTTGCAAAAAAAACCAGCTCATATTGTCTTTAAATATTATTTTACTTTACCTTTATAGTTTTTAAGAGGTATTTGTCTAGTGCAATTTTCTTGCTCTCATTTCTGATATGTGGATGGTCAGTTCTAAGTAGTCTCACTTCTAAACTCACTTCTATTCAGTCTTTGTCTGAATTTCATTTCCAGTTCTAATAAGAGTTTACTTGCTGACATGTTAGGTTTAAAAAGCCCAACAACCTTGGTGAATGAATTCAGAGGTAACGTGTTTTCTGACAGCACGTGTGAGTGTGCATGCATACGTGAGTATAATCTAAAAGCAATTTCTCTGTAATTTCTACTGAAAAGAAAGCATAATATCTACTTACCTTATATGTAGTATGCTAATAAGCGGGATCTACAAGGCTGCACTTCTCCCACATTACCTCCAGAAAACTGACAGTTAATATTTGTCATTTGGCTAAAATTATATATTGTAGTATAACTGAAAACCATTTTTAAACATTTTCTAGACTGCTGAATATTTACAGCATCAATCAACATGCATTTTAGACATGCAAATTCAAATGCAAAAAAAGAAATTATATGAAAAATAAAACAGAAGTACTGCTGGAATATTTTCAATAGCTTCTAAATTGTTCATCAACGTTAAAAATGTTTTTTGTTTCAAAATGAAACAGTTTGTTTCCCAGGAAAAAGTAGTGACTTTTTTTTCAGAAATCAGTGTTCAGCCAACATTATGCCTTTTATAACCTTTCCAAAATATGAATATGCTGATTAATTCACAAGACATAGATCTTGAACTACCCTTCTAAACATCAAGAGCTTTCATTGAAGGCCAATTCATAGCAGCTTATTCCAAAGAGACAAGATTTGACTTTCAGATTTTCATGTGGTCTTTTAGTTTTTATTGATGCTTATGTTGTATTTAGCTTATCCCATCTGCTTCCAATTACTGCATATGTTTTGTTACTGTTTTTATTTTGGTGTGGTTCTATAGGCCTGTCCTTTCAGATGAGGAAGAGTTTATTCCCCTGAAATTAAACATATTCCAAGATAGAGCAGGAAAACTAAATCCATAATTATTTCCAGCATGTTAATATGGATTAAATCTCAGGTGTTTGTGTCTATGAACTAAATTAAACTCTTGTCTTACTGTGTTAAAAGGCTTACTGTGTAAAATAACTTTTAACTAAGCTATCAATATCTGATGTTTGGTGTCTGGATGAGGAGCTATGAGATATGGTTTAGTGGCTTGTGGTAGCAAGGGTAATGGGTGGACGGTTGGACTAGATGATCTTGTAGGTCCTTTCCAACCTTGCGGTTCTATGATTCTATGATTCTATGATCCAGACTGTGTTTAGGAGGATAAAATAGTTGTCAGTTACCTAGATAGAAAGTAACACATAGGTAAATCAAATTCAGAAGTTTTATGCTCTTTATGGTTTTTTACTGCACAATAGTCATATTAGCAAATGCGGTTGGCTTTTTTTGTTTGTTTGTTTAATCATTTGTATTTTGCCTTTATACTATATTTAAAAAAACCTATGAGATTACTGGAGCTGTGAGAAAAGACTTTTGTTCAAGAAGAGTTGAAGATATATGGAATAAAGAGCTAAGTAGGCCAGAAATACAGAAAGTTGTTTCTTTAATAATGTAATTTTTTACACTGGGGCCTCTTTTTGTCTATATTGTCTGTTTACTCAAGCAGGTGGATTTGCTGAAAAAGAGAATTGCTGATGATGCAATGTGCTGACCCACATATCAGTTCCCAACAGACTGTACCAGCTGGTGTAGTTTGTGCTAATAGTTCAAGTAATGCCAACAATTTTCCCTTTCTGTTACCTCCTGCAGATGAAATAGAAGATAATATAAATATTATCAAGTTGTCCTCCAAGAAATTGTCTGTAAGGAAGTCTATACTTAGTTACCTATATTAATTTATTTATCTTCCTCCTCATTATCTTTATTTTTTTTTAATTTAATGTGAATATCAAAAATTGAGAACTAGAGAACTAGAAAACTCAGTTTATATATTCATTAAATTCGTCTAGTTTGCTCATATAGTTCAAACACAAAGACTTGAACTTCAGTCTCCAAAGGAAAAGAAAATAGACCGTCTTTAATTGTGTTGTGTTTCACAGATGTCTGAAGTGGTAAAAAAGCACGAATAAAACACCTTAAGTTTTACTTAATGTTAAGAGCTTTACAGCTAACTATTCTGAAGCTTTTGAAAATTTGTTTAAAAAGAGTACTATGATTAATGTAGTCAAAAGGTTGATTTTCATCTTACTTGAGATGCTTTAAATCTTACACAGTAATTGTAATTTTTGCTTAATTTATCATGTTTCGTCAGCTCAGATCACTGTTTAAAATAATAATGAAAAGTGCTGAGAAACAAATACCTCTTTAGTAATCAAGGCTGTTGAAATGAAAGACTTTTCTTTTTATGGAAAAAGATTTTTTTATGTGAAAACATTCTCCACTTGCAGGAATATCCAAATGTAATAATATTTCCTCATAATAGGGAAATATTTTATTGTGAAGCTATTGTGTTTGTGGTCCAAGAATATACATTTTTTTGTTTTACCAAAGTATATCTACTGACTCACACCAGATATTGATCATGACTGATGCTAACGTGTAAATCTTATGCCTATAGATTATTTCTATGTAGACTTACATACTTATAGGGAATAGGACATTGAGTTAGGTAGGGAAGGAAATTTATTAGTTGTTCAAAAAAAAAAAAAAGGGCCTATTTTTAAGCAAAAGAGAAAGATTTTTGTCTCTCCATATGTTACTTATATTAAATATGGAAGTAACTGTGGTTTTCCTCATGCATTATCAGCATATTTAACAGAAATGCCATTAACCTGTCAGATATTTTCTAATTCAAGCACAGATTTAGTCATGAATAGTCAGCTGGAAATGAGGTAATTGGAGTATGAGAGAACTCTCAGTCTGTATCCATAATTTATAATAAAAGAACTGAAGGTGTCCTGTGAGAGAAAGTTTTTATGATAAGTTTTGTAAAGATGATAAAAAGAATTTTTATGTTATTATATGACAGTTAAAAACATAATTTAAAATGAATACCTTATATTTAGTCAGCATACTTAGGCAAAATTTTAGATGTTTGTATTATTGTCCATTGCTTCATCCATACCTTGTTATGCATCATTTTCATTATAAATTAAAGAAATCATAGGAAAGATTAAAGCTGGGGTAGCCACATAAACTTTTAATTATCAACCTTTCTATGATTCTGTGCCTGAGTTTGTGAAATGCTTTGATTTCACAGAACAGCTATGAAATAGTGGGAGTTGATACAGAAGAAAAAGAAAGGCAGACTGTTACAACATTAGTATTCTAAAAAATCTAATTAAACTAGGAAATAAATTATTTACAAGGACTGTAGCCTAATTTCTTTTCTTTTTTTTTTGCTGTGTCTTTGTAACCAAGCTGAAAGGGCTTGAATATGTTTTCACTGGAACAGGTTGCCCAAGGAGGTTGTGGATGCCCCATCGCTAGAGGGATTCAAGGCCAGGCTGGATGTTGCTCTGGGCAGCCTGGTCTAGTGGATGGAGACCCTGCACATAGCAGGGGGTTGAAACTAGATGATCATTGTGGTCCTTTTCAACCCAGGCCATTCTATGTTTTATCAGGTATAAAAATCCAGAGATATTAAGGATGTTCGGGGGGAATTTATAATTTTTCACTTGAGGTAAACTTCTTAAAATTACCATTTTCTTCAACAAATAAGTTTACACAATTGTCACAGAAAGAAAAGATGAATGAAAACACCAAGAAGACATTTTCTGAGCGTCAAAAGCTGGCAGGTCTTATCAATTTACATTAAAAGAGAGGCAACTTTATTACCATGAAAACTAAACTGTCGGTCAACTTTACTACCATAAAAACTAAACTGAATTGTAAAAATGGAAAAAGTATGGAGGTGCCAGAACACCACATATGATGGAAGGGATAGCAGATAAATTGTGCAGAACAAGTCATTTTAAATATATGAATTCCCATATAGAAGTCTAATGTGATAGCTGCAGGAAGATGAGAGAAGAGAGAGAAACAGAAGACATCACATTTGTTTTCTCAGCCCCCTCTTTCCTAAAAATGTTTCATCCTAATGAGGAAGAAAAAAGTGCCCAGAGATTAGTATTTAAAATAAAAAAACTTCAAAATTGGAAGCATACCCTAGCTTTTGTTTTGTTTTGTTTTTTGTTTTTCTTTACAAGTGTTGCATTCTTGCCACTTTAGCAGTATTTAACTTATTTTCACAAAGTTCTGGAGACACTCAGCCAAATAATGGTTATTTCAGAAAGGAATGAAGTAGAAAAAGTGCATTTGGGGATCCTGCTAGTATTGGACATTTCCTATTGTTAAGTTTGAATTTTTTCAAATCTGACATTACATGCTTCTTCACCTCCAAAAAAAGGAGCAATTCACTGATGAATACAGATGAATGCCATAGGGGTTTGTTTTGATATGTTTGATACTATCCTTACATCTCTAGACTAATACATTATAGGGTTTTTGGAGGCCACGATTAAGATTATTCCCCCTTTTTGACTGCTACATCATTTCCATGTGGAAGAAGTTGATCCTATTTTCACCACCAAGAATAGATCTTTTGACATCTGTGGCAGTTTTGTTTCCCTTTCTTTATGCAACTGGAGAAAAGCAAAACTGTTATCAAATCATTATAGCCACATAATACCCTGTAAAGGTTTATAACTTCTTACTGACGGCCCTTCTCCATTTTCCATGATGTTCATGTTGTGATAAATTTAGTAACAACATTCACAGCTCTAAATACGTAATAATTAGGAGTACAAAAACAAAGTCACTTTAAAAAGACTAAAGAAATGGAAATATTTAGTGCAGTACCATAGTAAGGATGTTTTTAGCTGTACCTTTAGAAGAGATGTCTTTCTGCCTAATAAACAAGAGACTGTAGTGCAAAGCTGAGTGGAGCAAAAGTGTCTGCATAACAGTAACAGTGCTCGAGATTGTGGAATGATTTCAAATAAAATAATTACCTTTACTAGCTCTGCAGAAGTTTCAGTAAATGCTGAAAAGGATAAAATTGCAGGTGCTGACTTCAGAGAGTTGTAAAAAATCTCAGTAGAAAACTAAACTGTACTTGTTTTTCTCCTGTATTGCCTCCTGATGCTGGAAGCCCACCTGGTCTCTACTATATCTCCTATTCAGCATATTTAAAATTTGCTACAGCCATTTCAGGTTTGAATGTTAGAGCATTGTGTTAATATGGCAGGTTTTGACATTCCATTGTTTAAATGACAATGGTCTTTTCTATTACTTTATTTATTTATTTATTTATTTATTTATTGCTAGGTTGAAATTCAGACTCCTGTTAGAGCAAATTATGTTGAACTCTGGAGTAAGAGAACTTGCACAGCAACACTTTTTTTTTTTTTTTGCTCAGCTGTATCTAACAAATGGAATAGAAGCTGATTCTATTTAAATCAGCAGTGTTACTGAATGAAAGTGCAACATCTGGCCAAATGCATGCCAAAAAATTGATATTTATGAAATACTACCATAACAAAGGAGTGTTACTCTATGGAGATACATATTTAAGTTCTAAGAGCTATGGAGGCAGGAACTGAATGATATGAGTCTCAGAGATGTGAAGCGTATCTCAACTGTCTTTACGTTTCATTCTCCATTTAAGATCAAAATATGTTTTAGATTGCCCGTAACCTGCATGCTCATGCAACTCTAAGTTCAGACGCATCTTAAAATCTTTACCATAGAGAAGAATTTTCTCACTACAAAACATTGAAGAAAAAAAATGTAGTTGAGATTATTGTTTTTCATATAGTAACAATATTTTAAATTTGCCTTGTTATTTCAATCAGTATAGTTTTTCTATTCAGAGCAAATAAAAAGAGAAATATAATCTGTGCTGAATACGATTTAAGCAGTCTTCAGAGACAATTTGCTTTAACAAAGACATGCTTAAATATGAGTTTCTTGTAGGCTGGTCAACGGATGCAATTATCTTTTGTCTTTGAGTATGTGATAAGAACACTACCCACACTCTACAGAAATGTTACTGGAAGGGAGTAGAAATGTTTGAATTTAGCTCATGCATTTGTCTCAGAATTATAAAGGCAAAAACAGACTTTAAGTGGTCCATATTTGAAAAGTCTTTTTTTTTTTAAACCTTTGAGCACCACATAAAAAGGACAATGTTCATGACATCACTGAATGATACGGCCTACTTTATTTATTTACTTATTCTTAAATGGTTCTAGAGCACTAAAGAAATAATGGGACTTTGAAGCAAAATGTATCAATGTGTAGTCTTGTAAGGGACCTGTTTGTACAAAAAAAAAACAAAACAACAACAACAAAAAAAAACATTAACAGTTACATTTCTGATCTGGATTCTTCAACTAAGTGCTTAAAATCATAATCCAGACTAGATCTAGTTGTTGACTCCCTTAGTAGCTGCTAGTTTTACTGTTAGAGAAAATTCCTGAGACACTTCAATCATTAGGAATGTTACAAGAGAAGTATTTGTTCGTACATTTAAAGATAGAATGTGTTCTTAGAAATAAAGTTAAGCTTGTGATTCACTATATACAGCTGACTCAATGAAGTCAACTGCAATATCCAAGTACTAAAGTTTACAGAATCCTGAACTGTTTGTATTGTAATTATGTTGTTTGGAACACCCTGCACCCTTTGACATGTACAAAATATGGGAAATAATATTGAGGATAATAATTACAGTACAAAAAGTAGATCTTTTAAAATAAATAGGAAAAAAAGTACAAGCAATGCATGTAAGAACTGTGTTTGCTTGTTTTATTTTATTTATTTATTTTATTTTATTTTATTTATTTTCTGTATACCAGAAAATCTGCTTTTTTAAAATGTGGGTCCATATTCTCATAGAACTCCAGTTTATTTCTCTTTCCACCTCAGAGTAATTGCCATATTCAAGTGTCCTTTAATATTTAAATGTCCTTCAATATTTTAATAATTATCCAATACATAATAATTAAATAATTATCCAATAAAAATAATGCAGAGATACGAATAATCCTGTATGAAATTATTTCATTGTGTGAAATGTTTAATTTTCAATATAATTTTACATATGCATGCATCAAAAATTCTAGTGCAAGTAATAAATTAAAACATTAAAGAGAAGATTTTCTAAAAGTAAGAAAATAAGACTGTTGTAATATTGACATATTCAAGAATCAATTTGAGAAAGACTGGAAAATTTACACATACACACACATTATATATATTGTTTTTCCCCTGAAAATGTCTCACCACTAACTCACTCTAATTTTAATAACTTGCAGCAGAAAAAAAAGAAAAAAGAAAAAAAGCATTATTGCATAGATGCACTCTAGTGAATATTATTGCTGTCATTACTAATCAAAGCGTACAGGCTTTGTACAGACCTGACATAACAGGCTCTTGAGGCTGGTCTCAACTTGCTTTGTGTTAGGGCTTAATCCTAGCAGGCAGCTCAGCACCGCACAGCCACTTGCTCATCCTCCCCAGGAGAGAATTAAGAGGGTAAGTGTGAGAACTCATGGATAGAGATAAAGACAGTTTACTAAGCAGAGTAAAAGCTGTGTGCACAAGCAAAACAAGAAATTCCTTGGCTACTTCCTATTGGCAGGCAGATGTTTAGCCACTCACAGGAAAACAGAGCTCATCATGCATTACAGTTTCTTAGGATGATAAACACCAGCATTTGAATGTCCCACCCACCCCCTTTTCCTTCATTACCCCAGCTTTTATTGCCTTATTGCTGACCACACCATCGTATGGCCAGTTTGGGTCAGTTGTCCTGTCTTCTTTCCCAGCTCCTTATGCACCCACAGCTCCTCTCTGGTAAAGCAGCAGAGAAGTGGAAAATTTTTTTACTTAGTTTAAGCATTACTCAGCAACAACTAAAACATCAGTGTATTATCACCACTATCTTCATCAAAAATCTAAAACACAGTATCATGTGTGCCTCTATAAAGAAAATTAACTCTATCCCAGCCAAAACCATGACACCTTGACCTGAGCTTTGAGTAGTGAGCTGGAAGCTAAGTGACTACCTCATGAGCTTGAACTGAAGCTCTGTGCATGGTCAACTCTCATCAATCGTGGAAGTCATGGTTCAGCAAGCTGTTGCTCTTTCATCCTACTGAGGCTGCTGTTCAACCATCTTCAAACTTGAGCTGCAAGCCAGCAAGCAGGAAGCAGAGTGATGAGAAAGGACATAGAAATGACCCCTGCACTGTGGGACCTACAGACTCAGGAGAAAGGAGGGACCTCCTGCCATGAACACTGACCACCTCCTGCTGAGTCCTGAGGCTGCTGACAACTTGTTGAGTCCTGCTGCCTGTTCTGTCCAGGAACAGCCACCTCCATTGGCTTTAGGTCCTGCAGGACTACAGGACGGAAGAGCACAACTTAAGAGAAAAGGGGTAGATATTATTAAGTCTTGTATGATAATTTTAAGGGTATTGCTCTCATCAAGTTTTTGTGTGTTTTTGTTTTGTTTTATTTTTGGGAGGTGTGTAATTTTTGGTAGTAATTTATGTTACAAATACTTGGATTTTTATGCATCTCGTTGGATTAAACATAACTCTTTGCTATTTTGATTAGATTTTGAGTTAGACTCACAATAAATAATTCTTGCCTCCACATGCAAAATGTGTTCCATTTTTGCCAATAACAGGATTTTGAGTCTAACACATTATATTAAATTCACTAACCTTTCCCTAGAAGCATTTCAGCATTTTGGTAAAATTATTCTAGGAAGATTTAGCCTGAGGCAGAAAGCTGACATAAAACTTTGACCTAAATAGCATGTTACTCATAGCTTTTGTTCCTCAGAATAAGTCTTTACAGTGAAATTTCAGGCCAACCTTTGAAACAAGTAGCTCCATATGGTACAAAGTACACATAGGCAAAAGCAAAATATATTTTTTTCCTGCAGATGATACTAAGAGAGTGATAGAGTTTATCCAGTTGTGCAAGAGAATCTTTATATATATATATATGTATATAAAAAAAAAAGAATAAAGGAAGAGAAATATTACTTTAAGAAGTGTATACATTCTGGCTCTGCTAGAATTATTTAATAATAAATTTTATTTATAAATTAAATATAATTTTATTTTTGTGTATACACAGAAAACCACTTTTGTTCTATTGTATGACATTAATATACGTCTATCCAACAACAAAAGAGTGTTTTGAAATATTTTGAGATGTCTGATAGAATAGTTAGCACTGTCTTCCCCTGTAAATTACGAAAGAATCATGAATTNTGTTCAAATCTGACCACATTTAGAGATTTAAAAAAAAAAAACAAACAAAAACAATGTAGTTAAGAGAATAAAAATAGAATTTAGTATTTGAATTCATTATCTGTCACTCTTCTATACAAAATTCATTAGACTTCCTTCTCTTATTAAGAACTATTCCAGTTAGTACACACTTTTCTTGTTAAGAAATACATAGGTTGCAACAGCCAGAGATAAGCAGACAATGAACTGATTAACAGAGTCACAATGTAATCAGTAGGTTGGGAACAGATCCCAGCCGTAATAGGTGATGGATCTGAGTTACATTTCTTGCCTAAAAGAATGGATGTTATTCCTAAATATGAAGAACTAATTGGTAGTGACATAAGACTGTTTTGCTGTTGCAAAAATATTCCCTTTCAAGACCTTCAATAGTTTATCTTTGAGAGAGATGTCTTAGTTTTAACTGGGACCAAACTGTTTTTCTTCAGAATGTCTTGTATGATGCAATGTTTTGATTTGAAGAGAAAAGCAGTGTTGATAATGCACGGATGTTTTTAGTTGTTGCTGAGCAGCGTTGTGTAGAGCCAAGGCCATTCGATTTTCTCATTTCCTGCTAATGTAGGTTTTGGAGGGTGTGGGGTGGTTGCAAGGAGCTGGGAGGGGACAGCACCAGGACAGCTGACTTAAACTAACCAAAGGGATATTCCACAGGATATGGCATCATGTGGAAGGAGAGTTTTGAAGAAGGTGAACAACTGTGTAGTGCTTAACCACCTGCTGGGTTAAACCACAACAGAGATTTGAGAATGCCTCGTATGCCTTTCCTCCTCACAAAAAAATAAAGTAAAATATGTGCACAAAAAAAGCAAACCACAACATTTTAAAATTGTGAAAGTATATTAAATTGTTTTGTGCAATATATTGTTAATTGTGGTAATAATTTAGATGTTTAAATAAAATAGGCTGATCATAGAATCATAGAATGGTTTGATTGGAAGGGACCTTAAAGATCATGTACTTCCAACTTCTTGTTATGGACAGAGACACCTCCCACTAGACCAGGTTGCTCAAAGTCCCATTCAGCCTAGTCTTGAACACTTCTAGGGATAGGACATCAGCAGCCTTTCTGGGCAACCTGTTCTTCTGCCTAACCACCCTCATACTAAGGAATATCTTCCTAATATCTAATCTAAACCTACCCTCTTTTAGTTTAAACCATTACCTTTTCTCCTATCACTACATGCCCTTATAAAAAGTCCCTCCTCATCTTTTATGTGGGACCTCTTAAGGCACTGGAAGGCTGCTGTGGGGTCTCCTGTGAGCCTCCTCTTCTCCAGGTTGAATGTACCCAGCTCTTTCAACCTGTCTTTACAGGAGAGGATCTCCAGCCCTTTGATCATCCTCATGGCTTTTCTCTGGACTCACTCGAACAAGTCCATGTTTTTCTTATGGTGGGGAACTCCAGAACTGATTGCAATACTGCAGGTGGGATCTTGTGAGAAGCAGAATTGAGGGGGAGAATCACCTCACTGCTGGTCCACTGGAATATTGCGTTCAGTCCTGGAGTCTCCAGCACTTCATCTTGAAGGACATCATCTGACAAACTTCATCTTGAGGACAGCCACAAAAATTATCAGAGAGCTGGAGTGCCTCTGATGTGAAGAAAGCCTGAGAGTGCTGGCCCAGAGAAGAAAAAGTTCTGGGGAGAACTTATTGCAGCCTTTCAATGCTAATGAGGAAAGATGGAGAAAGACTTTTCATCGGCGCCTTTTGACAGGATAAGGAACGCAGTTTAAAACAGAAAGATTTATATTAAATAGGGTGGTGAGACACTGAAACAGGTTGCCTGGAGATGTTATGGATGCCCTACCATTAGAACCATTCAAAGTCAGGTTGAAATGGTTTTGAACAACTTGATCTAGTGAAAGATGTCCCTGTATGTGGTGCTGGGATTTGGACTAAATGATCTTTGAGGCCCTTTGTACCTCAAAATATTCTATGATTCTACAAGTTTATGATTTTACAAAAAATAACTGATGTACTGCAAAGTGGTCCAATGTCAGCAAATCTTTGCTGTAAAGGCCATTCTACTTGAAAATGTAATCATGCCTTTGCCCCATTCTTTTTTTTCTGTAGCCATAGAATATGTCACCTCTAAGCAAGTTAATATTATTTTCATCTCTAGAAGTGTGAAGGTCATGAAGAGTACTTCACTCCATGAATAAAAAGAAGATATTTCTACCTTTATATAACCTAGTCTCTTTCATTTTTAAATGTAGGTGATATTCAGTGATGTGCAACAGGAGTCTTTCATGGATACTTGCTCTTACATTTGTGACAGCATGGTCAGAGAAGTATTGCTATGGCTCTATCATCTCAAAGTTAACTTTATAAGCTGCTTATTGGAGAGGAAAATCCAGGCAGCAACCAGTAGAAGAGAAGACTTATTTTCTGATCCTGAATAGCTATATAGCTAAAAGGCAAATAATTGAGAAACTAGGATGAACAGCACCATTTTATCACCCTCCAGCACCCATTAAGAAAAGTCATGATTTGATGTAAGATGATACATGACAGGACTTAGAAAGCCTTTTTTAGTGCAGATGTGAAAAAGAGAAACTGATGGACAGTGCTCCGGATGATTCCCTGTGGTCTAGTAATTTTTCTGTTAAAGATAAGTGGTGTTACTGGGCTTCCACATTTACTTGATTCAAACACAATAAAGAAAGGAATATTGCCCCAAGATTTATATGCTGAAGATTTAGCTCAGATCCACAGAACAAGTTAGGGATAAAAGGATAGTTCTGTTCAACTCTCTTTTATGTTAAAGGCAAAGTTTATATGTTCTATATTATTTTTAACAATATTTTTAAGCCAGTTTCAAATAGTAAAGAATAAAATTCAGAGGATAACAAGGATGCATTAAAAATGTGTAAATAAAATATTTAGTAATTCTGTAGAAAAACATTTAGCTACAGGGTGCAATATGTTGCTTTGAGTCACTCTGCAAAATAAGGTGGTGGTAGTAAATCTTTATTACAGGACACTATTAACTCCAGATGAGATATTTTCTGAATTTTTAATCATCTGCTTTGGAAGTGAACTAATAGATCTTTTTCTTTCTGTAGAGCATGTTTTATTCAAAATTTCCTTTGCATGTACAAAAGTGAGGAATATGATTAAACATGTATGCAATAGAAGCAAGAAATGAAGAATTCAAAGGAGAACCATGGGGAGATTTGATTGGCCTGAGCACTTCACAAGCGTTTCTGTAGGGTACTGTAGGTACTCTTTTGGATTAGAAAAGTTTATGACTACAATGACTTTTTATTCCCCATGAAACTTTCTCTCTTTTTGTCTTAGTCACTCTTTTCTTATATCACTAATGATATCGTTCAAAGGAAAGGCACAAATGTTTCACTCAGTAAGTTACAGAAAGAACAGAATTTCAAACTTTGAAATATTAACTAAAGAAAAGGAAGGCATAAGAAATAGAAGGTGACCACTTTGCTCTCTTCAGCGACTAACTAACTATCTCAAAGTTTGTTATTCTAGTTATCTCAAAGACTTGTTGCAAAGAATTTTTTGAAACTTGAGTATTTAAGAACTGAGAAAAGAATAGTTATACAGAGCCTACAAGCCTACAGTTAAGGTATAGAGAGGTTAAAATATAGCTATCAGGATAGAGATTCTTAACTAGTTTCTTAATTTTGATTTTTTTTGTTGTTGTTATATTACCCGGTGGCAAACAACAGATTTGGAAATCCAGATGTTTAGCAAACATTTCCTTTGCAAGTGCGTCGAGCTACCACAGAACTAATACAAACAGCAGCCTGATAATAAAAGCTTGTAGACCATATTCAAACAGCTGCAATCTAAGAGAATGGATTATGCACTGTGTTTAAGTTTTCTGTTTTCATTGTACTTGTACCAACTTTTCAGGGATCTAGTACTACTTATCTCCCAACCCTTGAATTGATGCAATTGAATTCCAAGATATGAGGTTTATTACCCCCTGACACTTCCAGTATGGGAAAGAGCCTATTCTGAAAGTCCTGCTAGGAGAAAAAGGGAACAAACAGTGAATATCAATACATTTGTTTCCATGAGCTGACTAATATGGATTGATGTAGTTTCTCTCTTATGTGGGATAAACAATCATAGAACCATAAAATCATAGAATCACTAAGATTGGAAAAGACCACTAATATCATGTAGCCCTACATGATCACTACCTACCGATCACCACCACACCCATTAAACTATGTCCCTAAGTGCCACATCTACCTTTTCTTTGAAAATCTCCAGGGACAGTGACTCTACCACCTCCCTGGGCAGCCTGTTCCAGTGCCTCACCATATTTCTGAGAATAATTTTTTCCTAATATCCAATCTAAACCTCACCTGGTGCAACTTAAGGCCATTACTTCTTATCCTATCACTTGTTACCTGCGAAAAGAGGCCAACCCTCACATCTCTACAACCTACTTTCAGGTAGTTGTAGAGAGTGATAAGGTCTCACTTGAGCTTCCTCCAGTCTAAACAATCCCTCAGCTGCTCTCCTCATGAGATTTGTGCTCCAGATCCTTCACCAGCTTTGTTGCCCCCTTTTTGGACATGCTCCAGGGCCTCAATGTCTTTCTTGTAGTGAGGGACACAAAACTGAACAGAGTACTGGAGGTACAGCCTCAGCAGTGCCTAGTACAGAGGGACAATCACCTCCCTAGTCTTGCTATACAATTTCTGATACAAGCCAGGATGCCACTGGCCTTCTAAGCCACTTGGACATACTGCTAGCTCATGTTCAGCTGCCTGTTAACTAATACTACAAAATCCTTTTCCCCTGTGCAGCTTTTTCCTGGAAAGAGTCAGTGGAGGACCACAAAGATTATAAGGGGCCTGCAACATCTCCCCTGTGAGAAAAGGCTGGGTGACCTGGGTCTGTTCAGCCTTGAGAAAAAAAGACCGAGAGGAGATCTTATTAATGTTTATAAATATCTTAAGTGTGGGAGACAAAGGGACATGGACAACCTCTTTTCAGTGGTATGTGGGGACAAGACCAAGGGGAAACGGCCATAAACTGGAGCATAGGAAGTTCCACATCAATATGCGAAGGAACTTCTTCATGGTGAGAGTGATGGAGCACTGGACCAGGCTGCCCAGAGAGGTTGTAGAGTCTCCTTTTCTGTAGATATTCAAGACCTATCTGGACACCTACTTGTGCAGCCTGCTGTAGGGAGCCTGCTTTGACAGGGGGTTGGACTCGATGATCTCTGGAGGTCCCTTCCAACCCCAACAATTCTGTGATTCTGTGATTTCCAAACACTCTGCCCTACTCTGTCACTCTTCTATACATCACATATAATTGTGTGGCAACTTATACTAAGCTAATTAGAAAAATTTTATGGAGGTGAATGAGAAAAGACCTTTCTTCCATCATGCAAAACATACTCGAACTTGTTTTGAGTGCAAAATGAAGTAATAGAATTCATCTCCGATAGTCAGTTTCCCATCTTTGGTATGTAACCAAACACGTAAGTAGATGGTTCTTAAAACAAGAATGAATTTAACTACTTTTTGATATGATGCTGTTCTATCCAAAGGAAAAATATCATTAAGACAGAAAAAATCTAAATAGAAATTAATAAAGTAAGTATTTTAATAAGATGATACTCATTATTTTAAATGTTGCAGTCAGATCCTGAAGTAGAAAAAGAAAGAAAGAAAGCTGATAGTATTCTTATTTTTCCTTGTCTGAATTAAATAGAAATTGATTATAACATCCAAGTTAAAATCTCAATCTTTGACATATAGATGTATATATGAGGTTTAATATTTGTCTGTGTAAGAATACTATATGCAATATACACAATAGAGCACAGTGTGCTGGGGAATTCATTTCCTTCATCATCACCATGGAATACAGCGGTATATACAGGAATAGACATTTGCTTAGACTTTCAGCTAAAATCTGAGTTATCTGACAGTGGCCAACACCAAGAATGTGATGTTCTGAGTATATGAGATTATATTCTGGGCAGCATGGACTATTACTGTATTTCACCTTGATAATCCCTATAAACCTAAGCTTTCATAGTCAGAATGTAAAAATAATAATAATAATAATAGAATATTTTCACTTTTACAAGCTAAACAGTCTTAAAAATATGATAATACTTCCCTCACTGAACACTAAAGCTATTGTGGACCTCAGAGGTATTTTTGTATTTCAGCTGCAGTGTGCAACATTGGTGACATTTTTAAAGGTTTAATTAAAGAATACTTATCATAGCAGAATTCCATAGGAAGTGCTGGATGACAAAACCCAAGTGTTGTAAAATTAATTGCACCACTTATGTGTACCTGAAACAAGTGGAATGCTTGAACCCAAAGAAACAACTCATTAATCTTCAACCAGCTGTACTGTGGTGTGTGAATCACTTCTGTATTCACATCAAGTTATCTAGAAAAAATGCTAGGGTCTTTTGTTTTCAGTAAGAAAGATTACTTTGCAGCCTGCTTATGTATTTTACACATGTTTACAGCTGTAAAATTTGTCTCTGAGTTTATTCCTTAAAGCTCTTAGAACATAGCTTTTAAAGTACGTTTTTCCTTGTTAATTTTATAAAAAAAAAAAACGAACTTTTCTTTCTCCTTCCCTGTCTGTAAATTGTGTTTATCAACAAGAAAGAATATTTAAAGAGAGGAAGGAGATGTAAATGTCATTGAGCACTGTGGCAAGAACTTTAAAAAAGATCACACAATCTGATAGTAGCTTACTGGTTAATGGATTAAATGATTCATACTGGGCAGGGCCTCCTGGAGGATTACTAAGTGCATTTTTCAGTCAATATTTTAATACAGAGATATAATAGCATTTCTAGAGAATGTCTGATCACAATTAGTGGTACTCCTGTTTTCCTTAATTTGTTTATCATTGTGAGTTGCAAAACGCTCTTCTTCAGTAAATGGGTAATAGCTTAGGTAGAGCTAAAGTTTTCTGCTGAAGTTTTATGCTTTTTGCTTTTTTGTTTTACAATCTCTCATCCTCAGAAATCACTAATAATATTTGACCCAGTCACGTGTTACAGCTGAGTCCAATATGAAAGATAAAAGATGAAACAAGTTACCAATAGCTCAGATAATTTTTCATAGTATGAAATAATGTCTTTGCATTTCTCAAAAATTTAAAACATAACTCCTTGTAACTATAGTTACAGTTACTGCCATGATCAATTAGTTATAATAAGATCCTAAGGCCCACCTATGACAAGGTTTCTGAAGTCCTTCAAGAACTTAAATTTTTAAAAAGCCACTGAAAATTTTGTCTTTATAGTTGAGACATCTTAACAGACTTGATCTCCTGAGACTATGAAATTAATACTAAAGCAAAATTTGGCATTTGAAGGACCACAACTGATACCAAAAATGAAGAAGTACTAAATACCAAACTACTTTTCAAAGTTTCCATCCAGAATATAAGCCCTCAGCCTTAAATAATTTGACCACATATTGAAAATTGTTGCAACAATATATTTAACAGGTGATGAGCAATACAGATGGAGAAAACATAAGAATTAGCATTTGCTGACTCCATTCTGGCAGTAATTTTTAAAATTAACTAACCAGCAAAGAAAAACACCTACCCAGATCAAAAATGTAGCCTTGCAATGACCGCTGGCACTGGGGGAAGAAGAAACAACTTCTGAAGAGTTCCTCAGAGACTTGGATTTCCAAGTGGAATTCCATGTGGAAAGAGAATGAGGAGAGGCAGTGGCAGGTGCAAGGAAAGAGTCAGTATGCAGTATGGCATATGTATAGGATTAGTAAAAGCACTAGCTGAATTCTGAAGGCTATGTAGATAAAACCATGAATTGGTAATAGAAAAAAAAAGACATATATGTAATTGAAATAGTTCTTTTCTTGGTTTAAGGAGCAAGGAACAAAACATAATCAGCAGATACTGATTGTTTAGATTTGAGGGAAGAGAATATATAAAGTAAAGCAAATTGTGTAGTTAGGGCTGCTCAGCACTTCCTCTCAAGCTGTTCTTTTACTGATCAGACCAACTTGGAGCAAAGCAATATATTTATTGTTGATCTAATCATTTCTATGGCTAACTTTTTAGGATAGATCTGGTGTTCTTTTTCTGCCACCAGTAAAGGATCAGCAAAAAGAGGATTGACATCCTAACTAAGCATATGAATAGTCATCAATTAGGAAAGTTTCAAATGAAAATAAATTTCTACCCTGTATAATACAATAGTAACTCCCAAGCTCCTTTCTTTTAAGGAAAAATACTTTAATTATTTGCATGGCAATACTAGCTGTCAAATAGACTTTTTTAGCTTGCCTAGCAAAAGTCATCCACCATGGCCTGAACTTATCCTTCTGTGTTTTTCTAATAGAGTGCTAGCATTAATTGCATTAAATTCAAATAGAACCGATGCCCATCTGTACAGACGCCTGTAGTTGAACAGCACATTTCTCAGAATGTAATGGAAAGCAGACCTGACGATTCAATTGCATTAAAAAAAAACACACAAAACAACAACAACAAAAAAACCAACAACATGTGATAGTTGCTTCATGTTTGAACTTTTTCTTTTTAAGTATATAATCTAGGTTCACTATGGGAATTTGAACCTAGATAGGGAAAAATATGCAAGAAGAAATGGTTCACTGTTTTGGCTCACTCACAGTAAACTGGAAATATTGTCCATGTGTAAGAGTGAATATTTATTGTGAAAATATAAATCTTTGTATACAGTTAAGAGCTCTGAATACTGAAAGAACCTGAAATGCATCCTACAATTTTTAGAAATGAAGCCTTGGCAGAATGATGTAAAGCTTTAACAGTAATTGAAAGAAAAAGAGTTGTAGCTTCAGTCTTGAGAGACATCGCTGAGAGACAAAGCTATCTTTGTTTGCAAATGTTTCCTTTCACCGTAAACGTATTTTTGTTTAAGATGAACATATAATCACTAACAGCAGATATTTACATTTAATACCATCTTTTTAATAGTCACAATAAAATAAAAAAACCTCATTTGTCTTGATTATCTGTTGTTTTTTAATTAATTTTGTATTTGTTCATTTAATGATGATATATAATAATGAATTTAACTGTCTGAAATTAAAAAAATAGATTTGAAACATATTTCTGCAATATCTTAAGTAAGTCCATTTCGAGTTAGATTGCAGCATGTAGATAACATTGTCCAGATCAGTGCACAAGTGTCAAAAAACAAAAGGACCACAACCTGAAGTTAAATCTGACAATTATTCAGGCATTCTAATTTGAAAGTTTTGCTTACAATATTAATTGGAGGATCTCTTCCTCAAGGATAAATGCAATAGTAACATTCTTTCAAAACTCGTGAAAAAGCTCCAGAAATGTTGTAAGTGCAGAATAGTATTTTCATGCAGGAAAGCAGAACTCATCGCTTTACAGTTTCCTAGAAAGACAAACATGATCGCTTTGAACTTCCCTTTCTTTTTCAGTCTTTACACCCGTTTTATTGCTGAGCCTGAGTCCTGTTTTCAGCCAAAAAAAGCATTAGTAGCACAGTAATGTCTTGGTTGTTTCTGACTGTGTGGTGATGGGAGCGCACCTAGGGCCATGTAGCCGGGGGTAGGCTGGAGCTAGGACAGATGGTCTGAGTTATTGTTGCTGTGAATGGCCAACCACTGTTCTGAACCATGGAAGGCCATAAAGCTGAGCGGGAGTTAGCCAGCAAACAGCAGCTGCTACTTAGGGGTTGCTGCATATTGGTTAGTGGGAAGTATTGCTGGCAGGACACCAGTTGAAGGGCAGTTGTATTTATTGTTGTATGGTGGTTGATAAGTAGCTGCATTGTGTCTATATATAAGTAGTTATCATTGCATTTTTGTTTACATTTTCCTCTTCTATCTTAGTAAATAGCTTTTTATCTTAACTCCCATGTTCTATTTTGTTTCTAATTCTTTCACTCATTCCACTCTGGGAGATGGCCATGTAGTGTTGTAAGTGGAAATGCTAAGTCATGTGTCATGGTTTTGTGATTTTTGGTTTTTGGTATTCCACATCATAACATCATGTAGTGCACTGGGAGTTAAAGTTAATACTCTACTTCCAGGTACCTGTCCCTGTATGTCATGGAGGTTAGGATGGCCCTGCTGGGTTTTTTTTGGCTTGCTTTGGCCAGTCAGCGGTGGCTTCTGAGTTTTTCAGGTTTGCTCTGAAAACTCTCTCTCTGTCCTATTTTATTTGATTTATTAGTCTCAATTTCAATTAGATTGTATTATATCATAGTTAGTAAAATAAGCTTTTCTCCCTAGATCATTGCCACTGCTTTTTTTTTTTCCTTTCCCTTCCCATTTTCAGGGGGTCGGGGAGGGGGCCCAAGGGCCTACTGCCCTGGTCCGGATAACCCCATGACAGTCATGGCTCAAAGCAGTGATTGAGCCCCTGGTAGGAAAGTAGGGCCAACCCCCTAGGGGAGCTCAGGTGCATGCAATGCACCTGTGTGACCAGAAGGTGTGGAGCCAGGATCCGCCCTTTCCTAAACCTCATTTAAGGAATGGGAGGGGAGGAAAGGCTTTCTGTCTGGAGATCCTTGCATGCCTGAAACCTTCTGAAGGTAAGCAGTTTCTTTTCCTTGCTTCTGTGTCCATGGTTGTAGTGTTTGAGCAAATCCTCATTTGCTGCAACCTGGGGTCTTGCTGTTCTGCTATCATTGTTGTGCTTTCCTTTGTGTTAAGGGTGTTTAGCTGCTTGCTAAGATAAGAGTATGATATCATATGATCTGGGATATCTGTCTGGCCATTTGGGGTACTGTCTACTCCTCTCTAGGCAGGGCAGCAGGAGGAGCATGGGAGTCCTTGACTCTATGTATGATGTGCTCAGCAGCAATTAAAGGATTATTGTGCATCACTACTATTTTCATTAAAAATCCAGAATGAAGTATCTTATGAGCCTCTACAGAGAAAAATACTTCTATCTCAGCCAAAATCATGATGCCACGGAAGTTTACGTGGTTTTAACTTCTGCTTGTTTGCTGTCTTTCTGTGAGTAGCAGAAGTTTACTTCTGTCTCTTTAGGAAATTGATGTCTATTTTTTCTTTTTTTTCTTCCAAGTGTCTTTACTTCGCAACTTGTAGATGCTAATTATACAGTGTGTATTCATCATAATACTTTAATGAATGTTGTTGTTTATAGACTTATTTGAAGTGGGAATTTTTGTTGATTGTGAAGTGCAATATTTATGTGACTTAGCACGTCATTTTTAGATCAGTTTATTGAGTTGAGATCAGCTTTAGAAAGCAGTAATGACTGAAAAGTGTGACTTCTGGCAGCCACCCATAGGAACATATATCTTCAATTCTTTGAACTTGTGACAGAAGATAAGCAAAAATAAAGCGAAAATTGTTTGTGGCTTGAGGATTAGGTGACGTACAATAAAAGCATTAGTTGAGCATGTTCATTTTATCTCAGATACTCGTCAGGTCTGCTTTCCATTACATTCTGAGAAATGTGCTGTTCAACTACAGGCGTCTGTACAGATGGGCATCGGTTCTATGCTTTGAGCAGTAATAATTTAAAGCCTTACATCTTTGATATTGGTTCTGTGCTAAGTCTCTTCCCTTTCAATTATAATATTGACTTCTCTTTGTAGTTTCTTGCAGTACTTCATGTTATGTTATTGCCATGACTGTTCATTCCTAAAAAGATAAAAAGAACAGTACAATGCACTTTTCTACCTTTGTATAGCATATTGCAAGCCTCTGAAATGTGGCATTTTTTTCTTTTCTGCCTTTTATTTTCAACAACAACAAAAAAATGAGCATCTTACTATCCTAGCATCTACTTCTACTAGTGTATTCAAAAAGTGAATTTCAGTAGTATTTAAACAGTCGTATTCTTCACTTTTTATGATTATCTGCAAGGTTAATCACAGTAAGGGCATCTAGTAACCATGGATGATGAGCAGGTGCTTAAGGCAAGCCATTGACAACATTGTAAAGTATAGCTATTTATAGATTCTTTTATTCTGGAGAAAGTTTTTTCTTGGTTAAAATTTCAGATGAATTAACTGATGTGATAGCACCTATCTCCCCCTCATTTACTTCCCCAGAAATGTATGTTGAGAATCAAAGGTTAATGGATGGCATGTTAAAATGGAGATAGCAGGTGACGTACACCCATGTATGGATGCCTGTAATACTATCAAGAAATTGAAATGTGAGATAATTACTCTGAAAACAATCTTTTATTTTATATCTCCAGACATCATCAGGAATTCATTTACCATCAAGCAGACCTAATTTGAGTTTCAGGCACAATTGAATACCAACCAGAAAGAATCTGGCCTTGATAGTTCCCTTCAATTTTGTTACACCTGCTCTGAGGATATCAAGGGATACACATTAATCTGCTTTTGCACAGAACCAGATGTTACCTTTTGTAGCAAGTCATTAAATTTCAAAGTGAGTATTCCAAATGCAAAATTATTTCATCTTTTGAATTCCATTTTCTTAGTTGTCTTAGAGGCACTCTTGCTAATGCTTATTTGTTTCACCATCCTCTGAAAAAGCTATTTTAATATTTTTATTTTGTTTTTTTCCTTTGTGATTTAATTTGTAATTACAGTCACCAGCATATATGAAGAAGCATATTTCTAGACTGGTTTAGATTGTAAGATTGTACCTTTCTAATTTTTCTTACTTAAAAATTGATACATAGAAGGGCAGTATGCTTTTTCCCAGGGGTGTAAGGCATTCCTCATGTCATCGCATCTCCACAGCTGTAGTACTAAAAACAGTTCTTTAGCACAGTCATGGATTGAGGCAGATGCTCCTTTCCTGCCCTACTCTCCTTTTCTATCCTTTTTTGAAGCATATGTGTAGAAGTGGTATTAGTCTTCTTTGGGGGAGGGGAGGGGGGGGTTGTACGGGGAAATATGTGTACTGTTTTTGTCTGTTTATTTCACTGTTTGAATGGTACAAACCTGTTATTCATCATAATATTAATATTATGTTACAGTATGTTCCTGACTTACTGTAGAAGGTGTGTTCTCCTTTTTCCCTTATTATAAAATGTGAATTGTAACATAGCCAGCAATTTCTGATGGATGCAAGCCTTTTAGAGCACTTATCAAGCCTGTGCCTTAATTCCTGTCTATCAGTGATCATCTGAGTAGGTGTTCCTAGTCAGTAAACACGACTTTTTGTGCTAGTCTGAATAACAGAACTTGTGAATTCGTTAAGGATGGAGGACGTCACCTGTAATTTGTATGGGAATGTGCAAATATGTAGCAAATATGTAGTTGGTTCATAGAAATGTTTTCTACACTGTCCTAAATGTTTCGCTTTAATTTGGAAGTAAGTTGGATAGGTAGTTTGTTTCTTGCCATCTATGGCTATTGAGCAGGTTGGGAGCAGTGTTCAATTCATTTTAAATGTAGATTTGATTTTTGAGATCTGTATGACAAATTTTATCATGACAAATTGGAAAAGCTGTATAAAGATTGTAGTATCAGCTAGTCCTCTACCAAGGCAAGCACTGTCTGTTTAGTTTGTCTCGTTATTGCCTACCACAGTCTGCCTTTTATTGCCTGTTTAATGAACTGCAGAACTATCTTTCATTTTTTCTTGGTATTCATCTTGGTACAAAGTTTCTCAAAGCCTGAGTTAATAGAAAGGGTGCACAGAAGTAAAAGAGTAGAATTCCAGAAACAGAACTAACAATCTGATTCGCTTTCTCCAAATGATTAGTGAGTGAGCATGTATGCCACTGACACGAATGCAACTGTTGCAGCTAGGAGACTAATGCACTAATGTAGTAAACATGAATCCCTGCTCTGAAACCCAAAGCATGCATTAGTGCCCTGTTCTTTGGAAGAAGCAAATAGAATAGCTATAGAATATCTATCATTAGTCTGAACTAGATCACTTAGTGTGTTTTTAGTAATTAAATACATGGATTTACAGATCACATCCAAGTAGTTAATATGCAATACAAATCTTCACTTAAAGTGAGTGTTTTTATTTCATAGCATGCACTTCTGGTTAGAAGTAAAAATCTATAAAGAAGCACAATCTGAAAGAAAAATCACCATACACTGTAATGCACACATTGGACATGAAACAAATGGTCTGCAGTCAAGCAGAGAGTCTCATATGGTGAAATTCCAGGACAGCAAATTACAAATAACATATAATCTCAGACCTACTTTTAAGATCCATTTTTGGAAATCCATTTTATTTGTTTGCTTATTTTATTAAATGTCCATTACATCTGTGCTACAAGAGTGTACTTTGGTAATACGTTTTTATTGCTAATGCAGAAAAAAAAGTCTTCTATCTTGGTGAATAAATTATTGTGAATGTTTCTTACCTGTTTCTACTTGTTCATTAGAAATAAAACAGGAAGAAACAAAGTATGAGTTAACATTTTGTTCCTCAAAATCCATTTTTTTAATTTTAAATTTGAAAAGGTTTTCCTATGTATTCTAAATCTAATTCATTATTATTATTGGAATGTTTCAGAGACTGTAGAACAGCAGTTCACAGTAGTCTGTGTCCTCACTCTAATAGCTCCAGTTGGTCAGATGAAAGACTTCCGTTATAAACCTCTCCTGAAAGTGGTGTTATGTGAAAGGTACTAAAACTCTTGCATTTCTTTGTCTGCAATAGCAAATGTGTATAGTTTCTGGAAGCACATAATACAAAAAGAATTAGATACTGTTTGTAAAACAAACACCTGCGGTTTTCGATCACCATAAAGCAAAACTCACTTTAAACCTGCTACTAACAACACTTTGGCATATTTTATTAGTGAGTATATAAAAGCCTCTTTGATTTATCAGAATACATTTTTCTTTTCAAGTGTTGGTACAAAAATATTCCCACTTCATTCTTGATGTTACTTTTATGCCATACAGTTTCTCTTCGAAAGGTTAAAAATGTACTCAAACAACAAACTTGAATGATTAGTTTCTGGTCTTTCATATCTGGGACTATAATCAAATGTCTTTGATGGGAGAATCTTATTCTCTTCAGATGTCTTTAAGTCTACAGTATAATAATCATCCATGACCTGACCTTCTAGTCAATAGTAAAGATTATTAAAAAGTAAGCAAATACACTCACTTTAATGTATTATCAATTTCCTATCCTCCTACTTGATTAGAGGATAAAACTTTCTGTTCATTCAGAAACAGCTGAGAGAAGAGTAGAAAGTTATTTTATGTGCTTCCATTTTACCTCACCTACAAATAAGAAATAAAATAGTTTATAAACATATATTGAATCTTTCCTTTTGAATTTTGAATCAAGTACAGATTGGTGTTAGTTAACCACCTAGAACTAATAAATGAATTTCCTTTCATTAATTTTAAAGTAATAGTTAGACATTGAGTGTGGAAGCCATTCTCAGAAGTTAAGCTTCCTGCAGAATGACCTTGTAATAAAACTTAAAATATTAAAAATGCATATTGTAGTACCAGGAGCACAATACAGTCATGTGTAGATGAACTGTTACACAAGCTATAATTTATATCTCTCTTTCTGATATGGAAACAAATACTAAAACTAAGCTGTAAACTAGTTTTACTTCATTTAGACTTGCAAATAATTAGCTAGTTTTTTTGTCACAAATATATGCCTGCATACCTGATTGATTTCAATGGAAATGCGAATAGCATGCATATTTAAGAATCTTGCTCAATATGTTAGAATTTGCTTCCTACAATTTTTCTGTGCTATGAATATTTTTTTATTTGAAACCTGGTGAAATGTCCTCTTCTGAGATAGCATGTGAGTATTAGTGATTTTAATAGAGCTGCAGTGATAAAGCAAAAGGTTAATTACCTCATGTTAAGTTCTTTACAACTGTGTGTATTACTCTAATATGTATCATAGCATTTAGATTCAGACAGCATTAGTCCCTAAAACTCATGAAGGAAAATTTATGTATATTATACATAGCAGCTATGCTTAATTGTAAAGAACTGATCAACTAACATCTACTGCCTTGTGTTAATTTTCAGTTCTGAAAATCTAATCAATTAGATGCCAAAGAAATTCTGTTAAGGAACAAAACATCTGGTACTTTGTTTATAGCTCAGTCATCTTAACAGCTGAAGTCTATAATCTTCTTTTATTCAGTTTTGTTACCCTGATTGTGGCAAGAGTTGAGGAAAAATCTATCTCCTAGACACAAAGGTCTAAGTCTGTATTCTTGTTGGACCAGATGACTGCCAGAAATTTCTCCTGATGTCAACCATTCTGTGATTCACTTGTATTAAAAGAAGGCTTGCCTGTAGGCAAATCAAATGGAATGTCATGATACAAAGAATAATTTAAGGAACAATAGGCAGTAGTGAGTTTAAAAAAAAAAAAAAAAGAAAACCACTAAAGTGTTTGGGTAAATCAATTCATAAGAGATAATGTCAATTTTTATTCAAAAAGCGTACTTGAAGATTCAGTTGTCAACTTGATTCTTAAATAGAACAACAACATCACTTATTTAGCTTATTCTGCTAGCCTTGGTCCACAGTGCTATAATCCTGATTAACTACTCAGTTTTTTACATTGCTACCAAAATGACCTATTTATTTAACCTTGACTTAAAATAAGTAAACTTTTTAGCGGAGTTTATGTGGCTTTAGTATTGTTACACATATATTATAATGTGAAATTCAAGATACTGAGTTACTATATACTATATACAGGGATATAATAAGAATTCATAAGTTTTTCATTTTGGAATTATTTCCCACAGATGGCATATAGTATAAACAAAAAGAACATTAATAAACTGTCTTGTGTTGTCCTACAGAGGCTTCCAAGACAAAGACCTTTCCTGAAGTTAATAGCCTTTTTGTCTTAGCTTTTTCTACAATTCTTTGCCAGTAAAGACTGTATTTGGTGAAGTATCAATCAATAAATGAGCTATTATGTAAGGATTGCTCTGAAAGTAGTGCCTCCTATTTTGTTGGCCCACAATGTCAGAGGAGGATGTTGGCAGTAGAAGCTAAACTTTCCTGCCAGTATTCCAGTACAATTTGTTGCTATGTGACAGATCACAGCAGAGGGGCAGTATGACAAAACTGTGTTTCGTAGGGAAGTATGAATGAAGTAGAGGAGTGGAATTTTTATTCCTCCATGTGGAAAATATGGCACCCATTGACATTCATGGATGCTTGCTGCATGTTTATGGAGACAAAACTGGATGTGAGCACAGTGAGGTGGTGGGTGATGTGTTTCAGAAGTAGCAGTAGGTCACCTCCACTGGTGCAGATTTTTGTATGGCATGCAATCTCTTGCTCATTGCTCATGAAAATGCATAGCTAATTGTGTAACTATGTTAAAAAAGGGTGCATTGTAGAATTTGCCCTGTCAAATAGTGCAGTTGTGCTCTTTGTATTTGTTGTAGATTCCGTGGAAAGAAATAAAACGCATTACTTCTGGGGTGAATTACATAACTTGCTACTTTTAAAGTAAGAACAATTGTTTTTTCCCCTTTTTGTGTCTTGGAAAAGATAAAATTAATAATAGTACATGCATGAAATCCATGCATAATTAAATCATCTGAAGATAGAATTATTTTCATGTATCATTTGACAAGAAAGTGAATTCAGTTAGGACCAAAGGTAAAACAAACTGTCAACAAACTATTAGTGTTTATCAGTCTTGGCTTTCTACTCAATTAATTAAAATGACATAATATGTTTATTTAATGTAATGTGCTGAATATCTTAGAGCTTTAGGATTTCTTAGATAAATACCACTAAATTAGATTTAAAACCTCTTAAAATACACACTCTTATCTTAGCAATGGGACATTTTAGCTAGTGTTATATCCTCCTGTAAAGTGGTTCAAGTTCAGTCTTACAATTAACTCATTTTTCAGCTTATCTTCCTGCACGTCTTCTACTGGATTTTGTTATACTTCTGTCACTAAGACAGATAAATTTACATTTTCTTTTATACATTTCAACTATCACTTTAAATGGAAATATTTCCTTGAATGATGTTTAAGTGTTTTGAGATTCTTTTATTTAGAATGCATTGACTTTGTTCTTGAACTGAGGACATCACAAAAAAATCAGATTTAAGATGACAGTGTCACTAGTACTGAAAAAAATGTATCAGTCTAACAGTTTGACTTGAGCCCATTTTCTTACCAATCTTACCAGTACGACTTTGTAGAAAAATACTGTATTTAATATAGATGATTCAATTCAACAGTGGACAAGATCCAATCTGTAGTAATAGATTCAACAGTTAAAATTGCCCTTGATTACTAATCAGTTATCTCAACGTGAGAATATTTTAATGTCTATTTTTATCTTTCTGAAAATGTTTCATATGTTTTCCTGTATTACGTAATAATGATGCCTACATAAGAGATATTTTCTGTGACAAATGCATACTAATCAAACATACTTAAATTTCATATGTATGTTGATTTTAGTTTTCAGTATCACCACAAGCTGTCACGTTGTTTTACCTTTCAACTGATGATGGACAATATGAACATTTGCCTGTAATCTTTCTTACATTTCTGTATGCATACTTATTTGTGGATTTGTGTACTTACATAAGCATGTAGAACTGCAAGCAAATGAAATCAAATTTGGGATTAAACCTAAGGCATTCAAGTCTCTTACATATGACCAAACTAGCCCATCTGTTTTTGAGCTAAGGTTAAAAAAAAAAACAAAAAACAACCATTTAATGATAAAGTTTTTATTTGTGATAACTAGATTTAAAACACTTCTTAAGGAAGGTATCAAGCAGAATGTGATATGTTTTCTTTACTATTATTTGTGAAAGTAAATTGTTACCAGTGATAGTGTGGCTTTTATATCCTCTATCGATATAAATCATATAAATTTTAAATATCCTGAAATTATACATCTGCATTTTATGAAGATAATTTGTGAAGAAATTCCATGTCCTAAGTGGAAGAGGTGCTTGCTTTGTCTCCTTTTCAGCTAGTCTTACTGACTGGGTGGAATTAGTTAGCACCAGGATCATGATGTATGAAAGAACATAAGCAGATGAGAAAAGATAGATCATGTGACACAAGAAATATTAATACTCAGCACTAACTGAAAATTCTGAAACAGCTTATCCCTTTTTTCCTGTGATGTTTTTTGTTTGCTTGTTTTTTGTTCTAATACAGTAGTGCTAAAATTTAAAAAAAATAAAGAAAAAAAAAAAAAAAAAAATAATCAGACAGGGATCAAAACTCAAAAGCACAGTGTACCAGCACTTCAGAGATCAGAGCTGCAGTCAGTGAGATTTTGCTACCAGTTATTAGGAATGGTAAAGTGGAGAGAAGCAGAAGAGTGAAAGCTGATCTTTCTCACACTGAAATCAATAAGATTTGCCACTGACATCAAAAGAAGTAACAGCAGGGCAAAATGCACAGCCAAAGAGAACACTCAGAGTATCTAGAAAGAAGAAAGAAAAGAACAACACAAGATATTTTAGGGGGAGAGAGAAAAATGTTTGGAGAACAGATAATGTGAAAAGATAGAAAGAAACTTGAATTAGGAAAGATTTAATAGCCTGAAGTACCTCCTTATCCTGTTTTAAATGTTATTTTCATCTCAGAAAAAAAATTTCTTGAAATCTGTACTCAAATTTGCAAGTATGAGAACAGGAAAAATTCAGTAAGTTTGTCTTGGCTACTCACTTAGTTTGAGCTCTAGGCAAGCTGCTTCATAGGCTCGAAGATCCCTTCCTCCAGAGCAGCCTGATGAGTTGTGGGTTTCTTAATAATGTGTGGAGTAATATGTGAGTTGCACTAATTCTACCTGGAAAACTCTAAAAGTGGCAACAAACAGTTGCTTCTGAAGCCAAATATAGTTTGAGCTTGTGTGCATACCCACACAAATTATATGAAAGTTTGTGCATTTGTGTATGTTTTTTTTAGAATTAAATTCTAGATAATAGTGAGTTTGTTGCACGTGTGCTGAGGTCAGGCTACAACCATATTTTGATGCAAGGAAAACTTGTAAATATTTTGAGATCCTGAGTTGTTTCCCATGTGCTTTAAGGTAGAGGCTTTGCATAATGTTGCTTGGCATCCTGTGCATCCTTTTCCTTAGTCTTATTGTCTTTCAATGTGATCGGTTGTACAAAGTAGGAAAGAAAACAACTTAAAGGAAAATCAGATTCTGAATCTTCCCTGGATACTTATTTTTGTCCACTTTTTAATCTTTAGTTAGGTTTCTAAACTGTGTATGTTACTTAAATCACTCTCAAAGGAGATAGCTTCTTCCAGAGACAGATTTCTCTAATAGATGAATAGATTATCTAATAGATAATGATTGCTAAAAATCTCAATGCTTTTTCATAATTTGAAGAGTACTATTCCTCACTGGTAATTTAGACATCTTTGATGACATATTTAGAATGAAGGGAAGATTTCGTAATGTGGAGTTAGGTAAAAGACTGCTTTACTTAATACTTAATCATCATTGATAAATATATTAAAATTATCTATAACTCTAGAAAATCCAGTTAAAGATGACATCACTACCAATAAAGAAAGTATTTAAAATGAAAACTTTTATAAACATTAATGAGACATATTTAAGAAATGCACTTATTTCTAAAATTGGAAGGAATATAACATATAACACATAAAATTAGCACACTGACATATATCTAAATGTAGAAACCCACTTATTGTTGATAAGTAGGCTACATAAATCATGAAAATGATATTATTTGTAATTCTTGAACAGCAAATTAATTTATTTTTCTCCTAACGAACCTCAGAATTCAATAATTATAGTGCTCCATTAAAAGAAATTGATGCGTCATTTTGTGTGTATTTTTCTTTCCTTTGTGCGTTTATTATCTGAAAAATGAGTTGGCTCTGAAGAAACTCATTGTGAAGTGTCAATACACCAGGTAACAAATCAATGGTTGTGTAAATGACTGTTTTCCAGAGGAAAATATATTTCAGTTTGGGGCCCTAAATTCATTATGCCTCAGTGTATACCGAGTGGAAAATACTATCTCCATCGTTAATGTGTTTATAAAAGGTTGTTCTTGTTGACACAAAAGAGTCTGTTTGCTTGCTCTTTTGTGTTTTCTGTGATGTATTATCTGACTGTAAAAGCTAATGCACTCAGAATCTCTCAAAGACTTTGAATTGATTTTAAAATTTAAGTACATTTTTAAACAGGAACAAGTTTGCCTACATTAATTATTATGAATTATTGCAATATCTTGTGGAAAATGTTGATTAGTTCAATAAAAAGTAAATTTAAAACAAAACAAAAAAAAAACGTTCATGGTTCATTGTGCCCAGGAGTGGATTTTAATGATTTCAGCTTTTTTTACAGTGGTTGTCTGCATCTGAACATTTCAAATACTGCTCATTTTTGTTTTAATTTTATTTTATGAAAATTTATTCAAGAAGGACAAAAAAAAAAATGAGAAGGCAGAATTTGAGTGATTTTTAAGCCAAGTATTAAAAAAGCAAACAAGCCTAGCTGTTTCCCAACGGCTTAGTATATTTATCTATCTTTCTTTTCCTTTCTAACGTAATGACAAAAGTTTTGTGAGAAGCTGATCCTTCACAGAAACTATATCACCAAAAATTGTTATCTTTTCAAGAAAACCAAACTGATTTTAAAATCATAATTGAATCATAGCATGGTTGCTAATAGATAGAAATGTGATAATTTTTTCAGATGTCAGGTTGTTACTCTTGTTATTACTCTTTTTTATCTTTTTTATCTGTACATGTCTCCTTATTCAGAACGGGAACCAATGTAAAGCTTTTGTGACAATACTAAGTAGCCAGAGTCCTTTAAAACCAGAGGGTTGTCCTCTGTCCAGAACATAGAACTATGATTGTTCTTTTTCCTTAAGATATGGAAAATCAGTGCCTTTAAAGCAGAGCAGCTCCTTTCCAGCCACCTTCACACCAGGCCTTCATATCTTTAAATAGTCACTTAATATTTACTAGTGCTAAGTAATATAACTTTGTTCGCCTCTTCATCCTTTTAACATTATTGTACTTCTTATTTTTCTTGGGTCAAGAGAAAGGATGAAATGTATTCTCATTCTCCAGTGATAGAAGAAACAAACATATAACCCAGCACAAATACTGTTCATCAAGTTCCTGAACTGAATCATGGATTTACTTGCATTTTCTCTTTTTCAGTTCAACTCATAATCCAAATGCTGGTTGGCACAGACTTATGATATTCTTAATTGGGTCTCCCAATTACTAAAGTAATTAAAATACACTTTTTGTTACTTTAGCTATCAGAAGTCTAGTGTTACCAGCCTGTAATCCCAAGTTACTTTCTCTTTCAGAGAAAGATTACCAAAGATAAATATCAAATATATTTCTAAGAGGAAAAAATGCTATGTATTTTAGGGTTAAAAAACCTGATTTTATTATTACTTTTTAGAACTATAAATGCTTGTTCCCTTAGCTACAAAAATAATGGTAATAAACCAATATCACCTTAGGGGCGAATTTCACTATCTACTAGTGAACAGTAATGTTCTTTTACAGCTGTGAGGTGGACTGCATTAAATAACACTAATTATAATTTCTTGTGTTAACAGAGTATAGCTTAACCAAATGGATTTTTTTTATTATTAGCATAAAGCCTTTCTGCACCATGTCTTGTGTCTTAGATATCATTTGGTGGTTACAATGTTAACATAGAACTTTCCTGGGAAAAAAAAAAAACACTTCATCACTCTTTGCTGAAGTTTTAACTTCCTTGCTTCCCTCTCTTGGTTCTGGCTTGTTGCTTACAAAAACTTATTATTTTGATCTGACAGTTACAATAATGTGGTAAGTCCTCACATAAGGAAGAAAGATTAAAAACTACTAGAAGTTGACTTTTTCCTTTTTCTACAGACAATTTCTTAAATTTGAAGATATATTTCACACTTGACATCTTCAAAAGATGTTTTTACAACTACTTTCATCTAAATTCCAGAAGAACTCATCTTTGGAAGAATTCTTTTCAGGATAGAACAGAGTATTTCTGTTGAGGTAGAATACAACAAGAGTATGCAGCTGCCTCCTTTGCAGCACCAGCTGTTCTTGTCCAGCCACTATGGCCCAGCCAAGGAATCCAAGGTATCTGCCTGACTAGAGGATGTAGCTGCTGCTTTCCCCTTTGGAGGTTAACCCAGTAGCAAGGATGATAATGTACCCCTGAGATACACAGATACCTGAGGACAGGATGCTAACATGACTAGCCACAAAAGCTGCCCAAGCCAAAGGCTGTATACAGCAACACTACAGGACTCACGTAAATAAATACAGCCAAGACCTCTTCCTCCTCTCTGACTGGTAGATTAAGTTAAATAGTGAAACCATGAACTCTCTAAGTTCATAAGCAAATCTTATTTGTGAATTGTTCATGGTGTGGTCCTTCAGTTTCTCCAGCACCCCCTGCCCGGCTCCTTCAATTGCTTTCACATCTGCCCTGAATGCTTGCCTGCATCCTGCATCCTCTTACCTACTGCATAGTTCATCTGTTTGCCCACTGGTCCAGCTTGAATCTTGCTGCAAATGCACCCATTTGTCCCTCACACATACCACATTCACATGTCCCCCTGGGTATGCTATCACAGGCTTACTGCCTGATTAATACCATGCCCTGGTCCTGAGGCCACTGCTACTCATCAGCTGGTCCAGCTTTAAGTTTGCTATTGAGTACATGTGTACACCTTGGCAGCCACATCAAGTTAGGGAACATCCAGATACTTGCTGCCTTTCTAGCAGCTGCCACCAGGTACAAGAGCTCTTACTGTACAGACTCACACTTGCCTCAATCATGCTAGAGTCCCCTAGTGACTGGTTTGGAAATGCAAGCTGTCCCTGCCCCAGTAACTGGGAGAAGTTCATCACTCACTCCAGCAGATAGAAACCACAGGTCAGGGATGCCTACAGTCCTGGTCTAACTCCAGTAGCTGGCACTCAGTTTGCTTGCACAGAACAGGAGTGGGCTCTCAGAGTCTGTGGGGTTCTCCATAAGTCCAGCAGGACTCCAACAATTGATACTAGAACTCACACCCACTCCAGTATCTGTTGTCAGAGGTTGAAGGTGCCTCCACTCTAGTTCTGACTCCAGTAGCTGTCATCCAGTTCACTTCTGCTTGCTCCCACAGTAGCTGGGGCTCTAGACTCAAAGTCTATAGGGCCCTGTTTGGATGCAGAGGACTATGGCCATTCCAACTAATACCACTAAGATATTCAGTCTTGTAGCTGACACCACAGTCCGTAGGTGCCTGTACACCAGACCTGACTTCAGTAGCTGGCACTAAATTCACTCATACTGCCCCCTGCTCTGTAGCTGACATTTATACTTTCAAGTCTTGCACATGTATGCCTGCTGTCACACCAATTCCATGCTAGTGGCTGGTTTGGGAGCACATTCCGCTCCTGCACTGGTGCTGGGAGTAGAGAGCTTTATGCACTCCAGTAGCTATCATTGAGAGTGCTGACTCACTCCAGTAGCTAACACCACATGTTAGGGGCACCTACACCTCTGATCTAACTCCAGTATCTAGCATCCAGTTTGCTGATGTTGCTCTGCCCAGAACACCTCAGCTCCTCTGAGTACTGACACTAGGATCCTCACCATCTTCAGTAGCTGGCAACAAATCCTGCAAGACTACACCCCCAGCTTCATTCATGTAGTTGGCACCAGTTCCACTCACACACACACAGATACCACCTGCACCTGATGCTGAGATCTTTACACTCACTCCAGTAACTTGCACCACAGACTGGAGCACTTCCCCAGCCTGACTCAAGTAGCTGGCACGGAGGTTCGTTCACCCACATCCAGGTCTCTCCAGTAACTGGCACTTAATCCTTGCAGCTTGCATACACACAGGAGAGAGTGCAAATACACAGAGAGATAATTAGGAAAAGGATTTAATGAGAGAAAGATGTAATAAGATAGGACAAACTGCAGTGATCAGGCTTTACTGACTGGCTTTGTTTTATATGAGGCTGGCCCTATTCTACCCTTTTCTACCTATCCCCTCTTTCTTCCTTCTGCTCCTCTTTGACTGTGCACACTCACCACAGATTCAAATTGCTCTGCTTTTTCTGCACCCTCCCAGCTCACAATCTTATCAGTGGCAAGGTTCATTTATCCTGGAAGTGCTGCCTGTATCTTGTTAGCCCACTAATTAGTGTGACTGATAGGTTTTGTTTCTCGAGTTTATCTCTCACATAAGAAGTCCTCAGTCAGATAACCCTGCTGGAATAAACATTCCTACATTCTGAAATGCTCTCATAAATCAGTGTAGCTGACCAGATTTGATCCCTTAAGCTTCCCCCCTTTTATACCTTGTAAGGGGTCCGTAACCATCTACTCTTAAATGATCAGACACTCTCCTACATTTGCTTACAGTTTTTTCAATTTCTGCTCCTGACAGCAGCAAATAAATGAGCATTCCACCAGGTGAAGTGATGAGGGTCTCTGCATTTACAGCACTTCCTGGTAGGATGTAGAGAGAAAAATACATGAATCAAAGCTAGATGGAAAAGACTTTTGTGACTGCAAGAACTGGGTGGGTAAATTATCATGCTGTCAGTTTCCATGTTAGGAGAGAGGATAAAACAGGAAACCCAGGATAAGAGCGTTTGGCCCAGGAAAAAAGAAGAGAGCTGATTTTGATGGTTGGTCAGAGAGCAGACAAAAAATTACTCACTTTTCGAAGACTCTTGGAACAGATTAACCGCATATTATCATCATTCGAACTAAAATCCTGCTGGCATAAATGAAAAACAGATATGGATCGGTTAGGAACAGAAGAGATTGTAGTGTAGTGGTAACTTGTCTTTTTCATGTAACAATATAGACTTATTTTTGGTGTTCAAGTAATTGAAGAGTAATACATCCTCTTTACCAGGTTGTGTGTTAAGAAAGGGCACAGACATTCAGCAAACTAGAGAGGTACAAATCCTCTGGCTTTTTCAGACTATTCTATCACTTAGCATACCCTCATAAGATACTGGTGACCGTAAAATGTTTCTTCAGCTGACTGTCATTGCAATTGCAGGCATAGGTAGAAGAAGTAAGGCTAAATAAGGCTGAAAGAATGACTAAACTTTGTCCTCTCAGTTAATTTGTATCTGACTCATAGAAGCAACAATAGCAGGATTCAACCTCCTGTTAAGAACACGAGGACTTTTTGAAGAACAGCATTATATCTGCAAGGGGATTTCCCTATCACCGAAGAGAGATTTTTGTCACCTTATCTCCCTGATACATCCATGCAGCTAGAAATGTCTTTTTTTTTTTTTTCCTCCCTACCATGAGCGATCACAGTCCTGTACAATGTAATGTCTAATTCCATCTATTGCAAATGCGTTAGTTACAACAGCACAGATTTAGCTGCAGGCTAATGACAGTTTCACGTTGAGATATGTATTAATCAAGTTATTAGACTGTTCTCAGACCCCATGCCTGAATATTAAGTGCTGGCTAACACATGTCTGTACTTATCATAGAGAGACTGGCAGATGCAGTCAAACAGATGTAGCAGAACAGCTCAGAGAGGGTTGCAGAATGCTGATTTGCATGCACACGGCTGGAGCCATCTGTAAAGAGGTATTTTTTCCCACCTGTGAAGAGGTATTTTCATAAAGGATCTGCTTATTTTACACAGGACTTTTCTCTAGATATTTAAGAATATTGAAGAAGAACTAGCAGGACAATATAAAAAGTCCAAAGCAAGTAAGAAAGTTTGATTCTCGGGGAAGGGGAGGGTGGGGGGGGGGAGAAGTTAGTAATTTCATGTAGGTTATACAAGAAAATAATTCAACATATGGAAGTGTGACTTCTGAGAATATAGGATTTCCAGGTGAAATCTTGGTGGCCGTACAGAGGTAGTAGAAACAAGATGTGGGATAAAAGTATGAGAAAAATGAATGCAGATATGCAGATGTGGAAAAAGAGTTCTTTTGTACAGTGTCACCGGAGATAAAGAATAATAGATTACTGCTGTAGTGATACCAGTACTAAAGCAAATAATACTATAGCTTCTGTTAGGTGTACTCTGTGACTATAAGCACAAGAAAAGAAAATATTTTAAAGCAAAACTAAGAAATAAAATATGTATGCAATTGACTCACATGAAAACTTTTACCTCAAATATAGTACTGATAGTATAAAAATTAAAAAATTAGTGGCTGATGTCTGTGATTCCTATTTAAAGAAGGACCAGCAAGAGAAAAAGAAAACAAAACAGAAAGAAAAAAACAACCCTCAATAAAAAAAGCAACTGAGTGGTCTAATTAAAGAGTCATATATATGTACTGATGGAACAAGTAATGATTCAAGCTGAAGGAGCTCAGGAATTAAAAGTAATTGATCCAAGAGTTTCAGAGCAGGAGATAACACAAAGCTGGAAAAATAAAGTAATCCTTCTGGGCAGTGGTGGAAAACTAAAAATAAATCTACTTCAACTCTCCATGTCTCAATTTATAGGTGGTTTATAGGATGCTTAGTAAGTGATATACAGTGCTGAAGGCTGTGCCGTGTGAAGAGCTGATGTCTGATGTGTGACTTTTATTAACTCTTAGAAAAAATCACTTCAGAGAGTGACAGGAGGAGTAGTTTTTAACTACCAAAACATCTTTGGAGCTATCCTCAACAGTTTAAGCTAATAAAAGTGATTGCTCTTCTGAAGACTCAAAAAAAATCTCTATTTTTCATCTTTCATACTGATCATTATAATGAAATAACTCACTAATTCTATTTCAAATCTATGCTGGGGTGAGCTGCAATGGATTCTCAGAAATGTTGACCAACAGTGGCATAAACTGGAGAGGCAAAACTATGAAAATAATGTACTGTAAAACCTCTCTGAGGATGTAGGCAAATGTGAACTGTTGATGAGCTGAAAGAGTTTGTGGTGGCTGATGAACAATATTACAGTGCAAGACTTAGAATGGATTGCACTGGGCTGTCCCCAACATGAAGGAAGAGAGAAAACAGTCAGCAAGGAGTCTGTCCTGTTACAGAACATAAGAACGTTTCACTGAATTTGTAAAGGACCAACAAAATTAGAAATACTTTTTTCTATTTGCAGTTGTGAACTGAATTCTATTAGCTGAGGGTGAGCCATTCAAATGGAGGAAATGAGCTTGCCAAAAAAGATACAGTACATGGGTGTATACCTTGAAAGTAGCACAGGGTGGATGAGCAGTCAAACAGGGGTGAGAAACCTCACAAATAAAAGGAATATCTGTACTGATCTAAAAAAAAAAAAAAAAAAAAAAGATTAACAGAGCAATGAAGGAAGTCAAAGCTTATTAGTTGTGATTGAGGACATGCTGCCCAGTTTATTCTGGAAGGGGTGTTCACTGTGATGTCAGTAATGGTTTTAGTTGTATTGGGATAAATGTCTTTTCCCTTCCTACTAGTAGTTTTCCAAGAGAAAGAAGCAATTGTGTCCCTAATGAAAAAGTAAGAATTTCAGTTAATCTATAAAATATTTACTTTCCAAGTTTTGTTTGCTTTTCTTTTGCAAATAATTTAAGTACACTGTCATATAAGCAGAATTATAGTATTTTTCATTTGAAACAATAGTAGAATCATAGAATATTTCAGAAGGTTGTGGTTTTTTTTAAGATAAATTTACAATTTCATAAGGGATAGTTGAAGTTAGTCACTACTTGCAATCTGTAAGATAAGACTGGATTTCTGTGAGTAGTTCTGTGCAGAAGGTGAAAATAAATGATCATAATAATCCCACGTGAATGAGGAAATTATAAAACAATTATCATATCATAGGAAATTTCAGCAGTTTTCTTTCATCTTTCTATGTCTTGTAAAAATGATTTCAATATTATTAAAATATTTAAACACTCATTTAAATATTTATTAATATAGTCCTCCAAACCAATAAGGCAGAAATCTGAGCAACAGTTTTAAAAGAGCAAGGATTTTGTCTTCACTATCCTTCTAAACACAGTGATAAGTGTAAATCCTTTGAGATATTTCGTATTCAGTATTCAAAATAAAGTGCAATATTGTATGGGAAAAAAAAAGCCTTTTGGACTAATGAAATGTCACTGAAGCACTTTGGAATAATGAATAATCAAGATAATTTAGTTCTAATGTAGAATGAAAAAGTTTGGCGAGGGGTTTTTAGTTTTTTTAAACAAATCTTCCTCACACTGGAAGGAATAACTACTCTGCATGTAAATTTTTGACTTAATTTAAAAAAAATCATCTTTACAATTCAAATTTAAATGTTAAGACCCCTGAACAAGGATGTTGGTTTCAACAAACCATAAGGGAGAAAAAGTATGATTTACTTTTCTCCTGGCAGTTATGAATATTAGCAAAAGGAGATCATCAATTGCTACATGTAAATACATGTGACAGTGGAAACTATAGATCAGAATATTATAAGAACCTAAACTGCAAGGGGTGATTAAAAATAATGTTTTGTTTCTCCTTTCCATCAGAGCTGAGGAAAGAAACAACAGAGTTAAACATTAGAAATGGAGGATCGTAAGTACAGGAACAATATTATTTCTGTTAGCTTGTTAGCGCTTGTTTCTGTTTAGGTCTTGTTTTTCATGGCCTAGCAATTCTTATATAGAATAATTGTGAATCTGTGCCTAAATGTATGCATAATGAGTTGGCAACTGGAGAAAAAATCTAGTAATTTGAGGACATAAACTGCAGCAGAAATGGTAAGTCACTGCCTGGAACAGTGATTGAGCACCTTGTGGGAAGGCAGGGCCAACCCAGAGGAGCTCAGGTGCGTGCAATGCAATGCACCCCTTCCCAGACTTCATTTAAGGGTTGGCAGTGGAAGCAGGTGTATTTTGCTGGAGGTCTGTGCCTACTAGAGGCCTTCTAAAGGTAAGCAGTTTTTCTTCTTTTATTTCTGTACCCATGGCTTCTGCCTTTTTGCTCTGCTTATTCTCATTTGCTGCAGCCTAGGCTTGTGCCACTCCACTATTATTGCTGTACTTTCCATCACATTACAGCATTACACTAACTCTACTCATTTTGAAAGGCAGATTCATGACTGCAGTCAGAAAAAGTCTGTACAGACTTAGTACTAGACTTGAAATTAAATTAATGGGTATTAACTCTTAGCAAATCAAAATCTTATGATATTGAATTCTGTGTAACTTGCAAGATACCTTTACAGTCTTTACATGAAATAGGATCAGTAAGTATATCTGAAATAACGACCGAGTCAGAGAGCTACCATTGAACTATAGAGTACTTTCCCCTTACATGCTTTTTTTTTCTTTTCCAAAATAAGGGTTGGGAAATATACCAGCAGTTGATGCAAGTGAATGCAAAGCGTACAGTTTGCCAAGTGAAAGACAAAAACTATAAAGATCTGATTGCCTTGGGAACATTTTGAGGAAGAATTGGGACTGTTAGTTCAAGGATGCTTTTTGCAAAAACAAAACAAAAAAAAAAAGATTTCAGCATAATTAATATAAGTAACTCTTAAATACTCAATAGTAGATCGCTAGTCAGCATGTTTGAAAAATAAATGCTAAGAGTACTGAAAAGAAAGACAAGTGAGAAGAAGATAATGCAAAAGATCTCCAATTTTAAAGACTTATTGGAGGTGAAGAATATGACAGTTTCCTTAGAAAACAGAAACACAAAAAAGGGCAGAGTTCCAGGAGTATTAGGACAAATACTTTCTACGTGAGTGAAAAAGTGTTTATTGTATAGCTATATTATAAAAATCCCAAACAAAAGCGTAGAGGGTGTGAAGAAATAGCACAACAAAAGCTAAGAGGTCCCAGTTGCATGCTCTTAGGAAATCGTTTTGTTTTTAAGTAGATGCTAAAGCAAGAACTTGTTAAAGTATGTGAAGTTGCCCTTCTCAAGAGAAAGAAAGAAAGTACAGTTTAAATTACAGATGAGATATAGTCTCCAGTTCTTTCCAGAAGGCAATAGAATACAGAAAGTGAATACCCTATCACAAAATATGAAATAAATAATTAAAAAAAAAAAAAGTAAAATGGAGAATACCACACTTTCAGAGGGAGAGAAATCGAAACATTGCAACATTGCATGTGCTTTCTTCTGCATCTTAAGGTTTGGGACAAAAAGGCCTTTGTATAAATTTTTGATATCAGTAAATATGGAGTAGATGTTCCAGGATTATGACTTACAGTTTAGGTCAGATGCTTTTATATATGATCCTCCAAAGTTTTTATATAATTTCTAAATTAATGACTGAAAACAAACAAATAAATAAAGAGTTGATGTAATTTGTAAAAGATCACTGGCAGAGCTGAGAGAACATTTTATGCATTACCAAGAAATCTTTAGTAATATCAACACAGTTTCTTCTCTCATAATAATACTAACAAGTTTTATTTACTGCATTAGCATATACAAATCCAAGATGTAATATTTGCATGTACAAAGCTTCTTAAGTAATCCATGAGAGTCCATTTAATTAGCTAGTAAATTACCATCAGAAGACTCAAGTAATTATCAGTTTTGCAAAGTTTCTGGGGAAATCTCTCTTCTGGTTCTCTGCTGATGTAATCATCTTGATTTCACTGACTTCATTTGAGTGCTAATAGATACCAGAGAGATCTGGTGTCAGGTCTGAGGTTATGAAAGTATTTGAGTACCTCCTTAATTTTAAGCAAATGAATGACCTTCTTGATTTTGTTAATCATTTCCCTGCAGGCCTTGAGACAATTGCCATGATAGGTATTGTGACTTTGAACTCTTTAATCGGAAAGCATGGAGTAGCATTAAGTGTCTTGATAGATGTCTGGTTTTGGTATTTACACAGGCACACATTCTTCTGACAGGTGCTCCACATTCATGGGTCCCCTCAGTAATTACCCAGACTCTCTCTCTCCTCCTAACACACTTGCCTAGAGCCCAGCAGTTGATTTTGCGGATGCATACCACTTTTGTCCCAGTAGCAGGAGTTCAAAGGCCCTACTCATTCTGGTAGCTGAAAGTGAGAACCCACTGCCTTCAATCACTGGCACCATGGGCCAGGGATGCTTACGCTGTAGGCTGCAGGAGATGTCACTAAATTTAGTCACAGTGGTCTCATCTGTAGCTGGTACCTCATCACTACAGTACTCACACACAGGACAGAGAGTAAGATTGCAAAGAGACATGGTTAAAGAAGGATTTAATAAGAAGGTAAGACAAAAGGAGATGGTTAGGCAAAAGTTCTGATTGGCTCTGTTTTACGTGTGGCTTGTCCATTTTGCACCTGTTTCTCTTTTTCTCTTCTGTTCCTCCCTGATTCTCTTCCCTCAACTTGCGTTGTTCAATGGTACGTGTCCATCCTGCTGTGTCACCATGAAAGCCTTGTATTTTCATTGTAATATTAACAAAATGATATGTTGTAAAACATTGAAAGTAATTAAGGATCCGTATTTAGCTGTTTTTAAACTTAAATTTCTAGACATTTTCTTTTGTCTGTACTACTTGGTTGAATAACAAAACTTTTGCTTTCATCAATTTCCATTTCTTCAATAGAAATTCGACTTAAATAGAAGGTTGACAATTAAAGCAAGAACATAGAAATTAAAAGTACATTTCCTATTAATAATAAAATTGTTTCTGTATCTGCATACAAGAGAGTAAGCAGTGTTAGTGCTTTCTAAGATAGGGGTCTTAGAAATGCAATTTGTGTAAATAAATAATGGAAACATTTCCCCATGCCAGAATATAAATTGTTCACTAATCTTAGAAATTCACGAAGTATCTGTGGTTTAATTTTTATTTGACCTCAATACATTATGGATGACAATGTTAGATAAATATTTTTGTTAAGAAATCAAAATGAAGATGCCTTGGGATTTAGGTGCATGGCTCATAAATCTGTTCCTAAGTTGTTATTTTTATCTGTTCTTTTTCAATCTGCATTGTCTATAAACTTATGCATATTTTAAACTCAGAAATAAATACAAATAAAAATTCAATATACAAGATGCTCTCTTTGTTCCTCTCTACAGTTCTCAATTTGTATAATCTTCAATTTTCTATCAGCTACTCAGTCCTTTGCTATCATAAAAAAATAATGCTGATGAAATGATAAGGAGCTCACTTTGTCTTTCTTGTTGCTGTAATCCTTTTAAGAACATTTCCATAAATGAAATCTCTTAGAACTTCATTGATAGAAGCTTGTTTTTGCTCAACACAAGGTTGTTCAATCAATTATTTATAACTTTTGCTCAAATACTTCCACCTGGCCCATACTGCTATGAAATTTATCTAGATTATTAACTTGGAAGATGTTTTGAAGGAAATAATGAACTATTGTTCTGTTTTAAAATTTTGATAAACTGTAATTAGTTATATTTTTTCAAAGTGTTTCTTTATAGTGAAATTTATTTATTTATTTCACTGATAGTTCTGATAGTTCTTCCCCTGAAAGTAGATACTTTTCTAGCAAAGCTACACATTGTAAATCAACATCATCCTTACAGCACACACACTCCTGCATAAATCACTACAGCTCTGAGGGGTTAATTTTCTATTCTATTTCCAGCATAAGCCTTACACGATGAGTATAGTAATCACAAAAATGACTGCAATGTCAGGAAGTCTTTTGAAGGACTAAAACATTTCTACTTATCTTCAAAGAAGACAAAGAATAAGGAATAACATTCTCAAACAGCACAAAGCAATAGGATCACTGAAAAAGAAAATAGCAAAACCCACAAAACAAAAAAGTAAAAACAAACAAACAAAAAAAACAACTAGCATGGAACTTACATACCAGAAGATATTTCTGAAAATAATATTTTATTTTATCTTTTTTGTTCTACATAAGTTCATTCTTAAACAGTTCTAATTTTATAAGGTTCATGAAAGGAAAATTATGCTATAAATACCATAGGCTCACAGGAGTATAGTAAAATGAATATTGGAAGAAACCTCAGGAGATTATCTAAATCCAGTGTTTGGTTCTCAGTAGGGCCAACTCAGAAGTCAGACCAGATGGCTTAGGGATTAATGCAACAGGTGGGGGAAAAGCATCAAAAATGAAGACTTCACAACTTCTCTGGTTACCTTGTTCCACTGTCTGTCCTCTTGGAAGAAAAATTTTTCTTGGATATAGTCAACCTATATAATGAACCTGGATATCTGCACTTATATCTATTGTCTCTCATCTTCCTGCCTTGCACCTTTGAGAGCTTGGCTCTAGCTTCTTGATGAGCTTTCTGTAAATGCTTGGCAGGGTCTGTAATTAAGTTCCCAAAAGCAATTACCTGGGTAGGCTCAACAACCACATTTTACTCAGTCTTTCTTCACAGTACAAGTGCCCCAGCACTTGGCTGGCTTATGGGCCCTCTGCTGAGCTTGTCCCAGTCTATTAATGTCTTTTTTGAATGGAAGGACACAAGACAAGACTGTAGATTAGGTGAAGTGAATGCCCTGTAAAGGGAACTCACTCACCATTTCCCTTGGCTTCCTGGCCATACTTGGAATAACCATAGTTACTCTAAATCCAACACTTCCCCAAATTTTGTATCACCTGTGAAATTTCATTAACTGATGCGATGTTCTGCAGAGACATCAGAACTCAGTTACATATATAATGTGGTCTTTGCATCTATTCCTGTGTTTTACCAAATGGATGCATCAGACTAGTCAGAGTTTAATTCAGAGGTCTCTCACTACCTGATTGCTTGTACTGAAAGGTACTTCCCAAAGTCAATTCTTGCAGATAAGCTACACTTACTAAGAACTGAGGGATACGTTTCCTAAAAAGCAATTACAGGAAAAACAGGATGAAAATAGAATTATGCAGAAAATAGCATTTTTTTTAATTAAAAGAAGTAAAAGATAATTTATAAAAGGAATAAGGATGAAGTCAATATGTAATTTATGTTTACATTTTTTCCACAATATTTCCTAGTTAGAAGTGGTGAGCAAATTAGAAGTTATATATGTATGTTTTATATATATATATATACAAGTAAAATGTAGATCTAGTACAAATTACACTTTTTTGAGGCATTTAATGAGTATGTAGTACTTACAGCAAAAATAAATTGAAACAATAAAGCATATACTTTTTCTCAATTTTTTAAAATAAATTTAGAGAACTTTAATGAATTAGTAGAAGGCGAGTTAAAAACAAAATTGGAAATTTTTAACGGAAGATATTGTATGGTTGCTGTGACTAAAGCACTAAAGGAATATCTATGTTTATGTTGTCCTCTAATAAGATACACGATAGAACATAATAACATTAAGATATTCTCTAAATATCTTAAAGAGACCTGTGAAGACAATAGGAAAAAAAAAAGTGTCATACCAGGAAATTGCATTAAAATCTACTGACTTTAATTGCTCATTAAATGATAAATTATCAGATGTCATCAAAAAGTGCAAAAGCCAAATTTCTTTTCTGTGAGAAATGAAATGAAAAATGAAGGAACATCAAACTCTGGGTGATTGGTTTGGTGTTGTTCTCTTAGGAAATGTACCTAGCTCTATTTCATGTCAAAGAAAGCTGGAGAAGGTGTTCAGCAGACGCTGAAGTATTAAAGACCCAGACATTTCTCATGCAGCTGAAAAAATATATGCTGTACTGTTTGTCATTTATTTCATTTCCCCCAGCCCTAAACAATTTTGGAGTTTCAAATTAGGGTTTTCAAGTAGAAATTAATATTTCCTAGAATGACCAGACCAACATACTTCACTACATTTAAATTCAAGACCTGATTCTCCAGATGTCTATAATATGATTACTCGCATTCATCTTTCTGATGCATTTGACTTCAAAGAGTCTGAACATGAAAGTAAAATAAATCAAATGCAATAATATTTGCAGAATTGGGCCCTTAGCAAAACAGCCATTGAGACTTGAAGTGTATTGAACACTAAAGAGACAATAATGTAAATAACAATCTTTATGTAATCTATTTTGGGAAAAAAAAATTCTTTTGGTTTAAGGGGGTTTTAAGGGTATTCTGAGGTAAATTACATTTGTTGAAAGTCTTTCCTCTTTGCACAGAATATTCAAACTGTCTAGATGAAAGTTTGTCAGAGTTTCTTCTCAGGGAACCATTTAATTTTATATATGAAATAGTGGTGTTTCAACAGAAGAGATATACAGATCACCTTTTCCCAATAAACGTTGATGGATATCAAACAGCCAAACAGCTAAACAAAGAAAAATGATAATGTTATTGTAAATTCAGGAATTCTAATCAGATTTTTCCATGTTTTGAGTAAACATGTCTTGGTTTTAGGGGATGATGAGATATCTTCCTCCTCTCCTGCCTCCCAGTTTGGTGAACTTATCCTTTTGTTTTCCTTGCTCTTACAGTAAGTTCTGGTACTTATACCAAAGCAAATATATATATATATGATTTATTTATTTATTTATTTTAACCAGAAAGGTCAATCCAAAGTCATCTCCTTTGTTCATTTTTCAATTTTTCACACACAAATATTTTTTTTAAATGAAAATAAAAGTCAATCCTATTTTTAATGTTATTTAAAAAAAAAAAAAAAAAAAAACTTTTGTTGTCATCCTAACTGCATGCATATGTAATTGATTCGTTTATTATCTGAAACGTCTACCTAAGTTTCATGAGTTGTCCATCAGGGGGCACTAAAAGAGCATACAGATCCTTTGTTCGGTCAACCAAGACTGTAACACGTCAGCTGTGAGGCCATCCTACTTTCAGATCCCCTTAAGTGTCTTATGCTTGAAGCTACAAATCAATCTTGTAAGCACTGAGGGTGTGCATAGATCCCTGTAGGTAAGTTTTCAGAGACACAGTCAATGCCTACTTCAGCAGCTTGGATTTACAGTAAATTTAAAGCTAAAGGCATTTAGTGCAAAACTAAACAGAACAACATACACCAGTATTAAATTAGGACAAGAACACTAACAATTTTCACCTTTTCTAAATAGTAATCATAGATAGAAAAAGTTCTAGATTAGAGTATTTCTTATCTGTACTCTTCTGAAATGAATGTTCTTTTTGCCTTTCATGTCTTCTGTGATCTCATAAAATACAGCAATTTGAACATGAATTCACCCAGATAACTATGGTGATTTTTTTTTATTTTTATTTTTTATGAGATCCAGAACGATGGGCAAGAAAACAGAATTATCCTGTAAGATGTTCTATTTACCGGAATATGTGCTTTATATTGTCTTCACCCAGAAATATTTATTTAAAGATGCTATTCTAACACATAACCATGTAAATGCATTTTTTGAGATGAATTATGTTTTGAAGGCACTCATCACTTTTTGTGAAGTATTTAAGGAGCAGAGATTCATCTCAGCTAACTTTAGTAATCTAAAAATTAAAGAAAAAATGAAATCTCTTCATGTTATTTTTCTCTACAGTCTCCGTTAAGATTATTCATGTCACCTATTTTAGATCCCTTAGAGAAGACATAATTGTCTTTTCTTACTATGTTGTTCTGTACATGGATCCTAGAGAAAAATAGACTAGCTGAAGACACATTAGATAGCATTTGTATCACTTAACATTCACTGGTATATATCCAGTGAAGTCAAGTTTTCTGTTTTCTCCATAGTTAGCAGGTGAAACATATCAAATCTATAGGACAATTCATTCAGTCTTTTGTAGACATCTAGTTTCTTATTATATATTGTTGTGGCTTAGTATGGCAGGCAGCTGGGCACCACATCCCTTCGCCAGTTTGAGTCAGATGTCCTGACTGTATTCCTTCCCAGATTTTTGAGCAACCTTAGCCTCCTCAATGGCAGGGCAGTGTGAGAAGCTGAAAAGTCATTGACTTCTTGTGACTACTGCTCAGCAATGACAAAATCATTGGTATCCCACTGAAACCAGGACACACATATCTTCTTTCCTCTTCCCCCTCCCCCCCCAGTTTTTTCTTGCCAACAAGCTCAACCAAGTAATTTGCTTTAAGTAGATGACTGGAATTACACAAGATGACTTTAAACAAATAAAAGATACAAATTCCTGTAAACGATAATACTATGTAGGTTGCTCTGAAAGAAATGCCTCCTATTTATTTCCATGAAAACTACAACAAATACAAAGAGTGCAATAACATTTAATAGAGTAAATTCTTGCTACAAAAAACTATTTTTCATGATAGTCACCACCAGTAGCTATGCATTTTCACCAGCAATGAGCAAGAGTCTGCATGCTGCACTTGTAAATATCTGTATCTGTGGAGATGATGCATTGTTGACAGTGAAATGCACCACTCACTGCCTCACTGCATTACTTTCATAGCAGCCCTTATATAAACAGACTCTCAGTTTGGAGGTGGTGGTGAAGTTTGTTTTGTTTGCTTGTTTTTCTGTGCATTGTGATCCCAATACTTCTGTCCAGCGCTGTTAAAGCAGAAAGGAACATGGAAGTAAAAATGCACAACATAAGTAGTCAAAGAGTTTGAGAAATTACAGTAAGAGATCGAGTTGATATCCAGCCAGCATTAAAAATAGAAGACGCTGTTACTAGATATGTATAAGGTAGTCTTAGAGTTTTTTTTTTAAAAAACCTTCCAAGTATTTGGATGACTCTACAAATGCTTTAGGATAGAGGGAAGTTAATGTAACAATCTTCTTTCATACTTTGCATTGGCTGTGATTTAAATACATTGAGACCTTGTGGGAGGGTTTAATGTTAAAATGCAGGAATTAGAATGGGTTTTATACTGGAGTTACATGGGTGCGCATTGGTACTGTATAGCAAAAGGAAAAGGAACTAGTACAAAAGGAAAAAGAAATGGACTCTTACACTTTATTGCTGTGACCACTTTAAATGATCATCTGGATATGCTATTTTTGTTTTAAAAAGACTCAGCTAGCTAAGTATTTTCATTTTATTTCATCAAAATGGACTATACATGTCCATATTTATCTGCCTAAGAATAAAAAATCTGCCTGAAGAACTGAAAAATCTGAGAAAATTCAGTATGTTAAAGTGAAAATAACAACATCTGTTCCTTATTTTGACTCTTCTCCCTTTTTCCTTTTCAATGAATAATTGCCCTTTGCCTTTAAGAATTTTGATAAACAAGAAGGCCAAATGTAAAAATCACACTCTCTGCCATTCCTTGTAACCCAGATGCTCACTTCAAGTATCTGGATATTAACTTTGTTCAGCATATGTCAAGCATGTTCTTTTTCTCTCTAGGGGGTGTGTAAATGACTGAAAATAGAAACCAGACTAGAGGAAGTATGCAACAAAGTATGAGTCTGATACAGCAACAAAAAAGCTACACTGACTTAATCTTTGCTCAGGTAGTGAAAAGGGGTGGATTTTCTAAAATAAATAAATAAATATAATCATACCACATAGATGCAGTTCTTCATAAAGGCAGTCACCTTTGAGAAAATCTACTCACACTTACCCTTTTAACTTTTTATCTTTCATACCATGTAGGGACATCACAAGAGGAACATTTCAATTCCGAAATATAACGTATAGTGATTTACCCTAACTCTTTGCTGCTGTGAAGACAGTTCCAGGCAGGCTTCAACCATAATTTCCTCACTTTAACCCAAAGGGGCAAAAACATTTGCGAAAGCTAAAATACTGTTTACTGTCCCAGCAGTTATTTCAATAAGCTAAGTATTTAATGGGAAATCATTTAAATTACACACAGATGTTGATGCTTCCAGAGAAATAACAAAGAAATCTTAAGAAAGCTTACATTAATACAAAAGGTACTTAACAACTTGCTACCTGACTTGCTGTATATAAAGAGGATGTGCCTAACTGGAAGTCTTAAGGACTGGCATGTCACAAAGCGGCATAAATTCAGAGAACTCTAAACACTTCCAGACATCTTAAACTCCTTTCCCTAACTTATTTTGAAGCCAAAATGCTCAGTCAAATGTGTAAATGAAATGGAGAATAGAATACATAATATACAATAGAAACAGAGGATCTGGTGACCAGCATGGTACTATCGGATCTAAAAACAGCTGAAACAGATTTTCCTGTGATGGGTGTAGTGCTGAATGGGAGACTAGGACAGAAAGGTTTATTTTTTGAAGAAACATTTTTTGGGGGTATTTTGACAATAAGTTTCACTGAATCATCAACTAGTCAGAAACAATTAATTTTTATTAATTGGCAGGAATGAAAAATGAACAGTTCTGCTTACACACAAAATGGGATTTTTTCATGAATACACTTCATTTCCACTTCATTGCTAGTAATGAACTACTTTATAATTCACAGTAGAAGTGACCTACTTAATTTATTTACAACTTTTATATCGTATTCTACTTTTTAAATCTTAATTTGTATATTTTCATGTTTAAAAAATATAAAATTCTCAGGATGAAAAAATAAATTAAGAAAATTAAGAAGTTTATATTATGCGCTACCATTTAACTAGCTTTTATAATAGAGTCTATTTCAGGTGTAACTTTATTTTTTAAAAAAAATGACAGACTGTTTTCACTTCTTCTGTTTTGTATTTATGAAACCTTCTTTGATATACATTGAATTTTACAGCATGTTTTTGTGGATAATGTCTTTGCAAATTGTAATCTTTAAAAACTGACACTGTTCTTACAAATTAAACATAGTACCATATTATTTATCTTGACATAAAAGTACTAATCTCTCCTTTTTTCATTGAATACTCTTCTTTATCCAGGATTTTTTTTATTATTATTATTTTTGGACGGTTCTTTCTTTTGAGAGGACGTTAGGTTGGTTAAATAACCCCTGTTTGTGAGAGAAGCAGCAAGAGAACCATTTGCAAGACTTCAAATATTCATGTTTAACACTTAGAAAAAATTAAGATCTTTCAAACATCTTATGAAGAATTGTTAATATTTATTAATAATATTATTAATAATATTTATTAATAATTGTTAATAACCATACCACAGACTGGTTGATAAGTTGGCTATAATTGTGACATCTGCATAGGATTAAGATTGAAAATTTCTGTTCTTTCTGAACTAAGATAGAGCTTTGAACTGAAAGCCTCTTAATTGTCATAACTGATCTGATCACTTACCTGTTGTTTAAGGTTAGTACATTATAAACAAAGATTTCTGGGCTGAAAAAATCCTTGTTTTCCCAGAAAAATTATCAACAATGGAACTATGTATCATTAAAGTCAGTAGGTGTCTCAGTAGGTGACTTTTTTCAATTATAGATAATAAAATATTAGTTTCTGGGTTTTGGGGTTTTTTTCCTCTCTGCAGTCGGTTTTTTCTTTTCAGATATTACCCATGTTCAGAACACTTTCAAACAGCTTCAGTCTCGATTCGTCATTATAAATATATCCCAGTGTTGATGCCTTGCAATAGGGATATTGTCACTGATACATTGCAAGTATTTAATTATAATTAAACAATCACCACACCAAGCTACATTCAGTTACATTATAATGTGATTAAAGGCTTGCTTTAAGAAATAGTCAGGATCTGCTCTCCTAGTTTTACTTTCTAATCCTCTAAGAAGGGATTAACATAAAAAAATAGTCTCATTATTTCTCTGCTCCTTCGTTTCAAGGCACAAATAATATTTGAAGATTAGAAAGCTCACTTCGTTTCCTACCATTGCTATTGCACAAGCAAGCATTGTCTTTTTGCATAATAATTTTATGATTAAATATGGTCATTCTTACTTCTGTTATTTTACTTTTTTTGTTACTTTATAAGTTTTGTGATTAGGTGCACGTCTGTCGTACTGGCTGATCCATGCAGTAACACTGAGTGAGTCTTCCATTTTCAGTTTCTTTACTGAATCTATTTCCATTATTTTAACCAGATCATTTCAAATCCTTTCTATGCATACTCATACACACTCTGTAAAAATTAACTAGTAGAATACTAGTTAATTTGCCCTCAAAAAAGGAAGGTACTTTCAGAAATATTTATTAGAAATAGGAAAAAAAATCACTCAAAAAGTTATATAAATCACAAATATTTTCCCATTTTTGTAAATAACTCAGCTAAATATTGCTTCTGAGTTTAACAAGGAGGTTGTAAATTTAAAAATGCATAAATATGGGGAGTAAAAGTTACTTTGCTGAGTATCTGTATTGCCAAAGAAGTTTAAAACCACCTATATCTAGAATTCACAGGGTAGAATGTCATTTCCACAAGACACTATTTGACACTACAAGACCTAGATCTTATTGCTGAATATCTGTGATCAGGAAAAGAAATGTATTGTACTGTATGTACTGGTTGTCCAGAAAAGCAGGGATTTTAAAAACAAGTTTATACGTTTGTAGACTTTGTTCCATAGGTACTTAGCCTGACTTAAAACAGCAACTCACCCTGGAAAAGGAAAACTTGTTCTTTCATATTCTCTGTACAGCTGAGCTTGGTGCCTGAAGTTCTTTTTCAGGGTACAAGGGCTTTTGAATCTAAAAGTTTTGTTGAGATAAATTTTATGTTCCTGGTGTCATTTTTTAATACCATTTTTAAAATATCAGTCTTATATTTACAGAATTGTTATATATATTTTCTTTTCAAATAGCATTTAGTAGCAAATGAGTACTTTAGATAGCATTTAGTAGCAAATGAGTACTACGCTTAAGTAGCTAAGTATGCATATTTAATAAGTAAGTATTTTTTGGAGAATCCTTATGGGAAACAGACTGACTTAAAATGTTCTTTAATTTGAAACTATCATTTCTGATACAAGGCTACTCTGTAAGCACCATGCGAAGTAAAGCTTCAGAACAGGAATAGCTTTCTGCATATGATTAGAGAGACCAAAATTATCTTTCCCTTGGCACATCTGCAAGAGACAGCACTTAAAAAATAAACTCTCTCTGCAGGCTATTGAAATTAAGCACAGTGATCTCATACAAAGCACAGTGCAGCTGGTACCATGGGATGAAGACAGTTGAATCTTTTCTAATGGAAAAATGAAGTCAGACCAAGCTTGCCTTCTTTCTTTCACAAAATATAATTATGTAAACTACAAAGCTCCATTATAGACAATGTTTATAATTAGCAACTGTTTTTCCCTTAATTTTAAGTAGAGCCTGTTAATGGTTGATGTCAAGCCAACACATTTCCTACAGATGCCACAAACAATGAACAATCAAAAATCTGTTTCTGTTGTTTCTTTTGTAATTATTTCAAATTGTGGAAACCTGTAATAAAAATCAACGTAATGAACAAACACCATTGCATGTTGATAAACATCATAGTCTTTCAATTTCAGGAAAGCAACTATGGCACACTATCTCACAGAGAAAGAAATTTCTTTCTCTACTATATATACAGAGAATTTGACTTCATCTATTTTCAAGTTTGTATCATTTTATGGTATACAGTTCTGTTGATCTATCTGAAGTGTTGAAGTAGTTTATTATCCTCTGCTTTATGCTTAGACAATGCTACATATAACTAAAACACAGTAATGTGACAATTCAAACGATGAATTGCTATATTCAGCAGAATGATGTGAAAATGCTTCTTTTCATTCGTTTGTGGTTTTTATAATTTATAGGCATGTCGGATGTGATTCTGCATTGGACTCTACTGAGACAGTCTCCTGCATAAATCTAAGCTTTTATCAATTTTTATTATTTCATGAGGCTGTAGGTCTCTACTGTTCGTCAGATAGTAAAGCTAGAGCTTATTTACTAAAACTTGAAGTAAGAGAGTTCCTACAAGTGACAAAGAAAATGCAAACTTTCTTGTTTTAGAGAGTTACTTCCTGTCTAGATGTAGCTCCAACAGAGAACTTTGATGGAGTCATCAATTTCAATAGATCTTTACAAGAAGGAAATAAATTATTTAAAAATTATTTATGACTTCTTCTATCAAACTGTCCACCCATCAAATCCATGTATTTTCATTTTGGAGAGAAGGATGTTTTGGGGGACAGTGTAAAGGGCCTTACTGAAGTCCAGATAGATGATATCAGTGGCTCTTTCCTTGTCCGTTGACGCAGTTATGCCATCATAGGTTGGTCAGGCATGACTTACCATTGGTGAAGCCATGCTGGTTACCTTGTATCACCTCCCTGTATCCCATGTGCCTTAGCATAGCTTCCACATTCTGACTGTTTTCTCTTTGATTTTTCACAAACTCTTAGACTGAGTTTTGTCTAATTTTATACAAGTTTTAAGTAGTTTTATTGTTGAATAAGAGATACTGAAGACGTGAGATAGTTGTTTTTATGCTGTTGTATGTAGCTAAAATTAAATAATAACCCTTCTACACAAACAGGGCATGATGGTCGCTGAGTTTATCTTGTGTTTTCCAGATGAAAATAGTGATGAATTAATTATTGTAATGAATTAGTATGGTACATTTATTTTGAACTTCCTAGACAAATGTAGGTTTATCATATTTTTTATTTTAAATAATCTAATAACTATAGCTGGAGTAGAAAGCAATCACACTAAATAAGGGGGAAAAAAGATGGTATGTTTTTTCTGCATTTTAGAGACATCTAGAGACAGTGTTTTCTAGATATCTCAGGGAATCTAATTTATGCTGAATAATTTTCCTTGATTTTGACTGATTTTCTTCAAGGCACAGCTGCCAAAGTAGAACTGATGGAAATTAATAATTTTCAATCCCAGTAAGGAATTTCTGTTAATTTGTATACGAGGGTTTTTCCTTCACTGTAGGTTCAAATTGATTGTTATTTATGTTGCTCTGTGAAGATTAAAGCTAAAGCAACATGATCTCCTCACCAGAAAGTTCACAAGTAGCCCTTTGAAAACTTAACTGTGTTTGAGATAACTTTTTGTGTTTGTTATGTCATGAAAAATAAGACTGAAAAAATACTTTCTTCCTGGAGCCTAGAAGACAGTGTGAAAAATAACTTTTTATATGCCTTGAAGTGGTACTGAAATTGAGTTCTTAGGAAAGTAAATACAACTAGAACACGTTTCTTTGAGGAGCAGGAAATTGTCCATAGCTCTTTAACAAAGAATTATGTTATTTCTCTCCCCCTAATTATTGTAGAAATTAGGAATGATATTGATCTATTCACTAGCAATGTAATTTAAATAATATAAGGTACATGAATCAAAACTTAGAAGTGCAATCTGTAATATTATATTATGGCTATTTTTATAGTATATATTTGTACAGTAAAATATCTAACCATATTTTCTTATTTCTTTCTGCTGCACGGAAATATGTGTTATCATTAATTCTTTGTGGTCATTGTAATGCACCGGGGCTAGTGTTTCTTATGATCACAATAAAGTTGCCACCCAGACTGAAACAAATATGACTTCTTGGAGCTAATACTAGATGGAAAAAGAGGATAGATTAGACAAACACTTCAGATATGGGGAACCCTCAGCTGTGCATCATCTGGTAGCCAGAAACCTCTGACAATGGCAAGGCATACCCTGATTAACTCTTAAATAAGAAGTACACTCGTATTTTTGTCCTTCAAGTTCAGCCTGGATTATCTTAATAGAAAACAATTCTATTCAGCACTTCTACCAACATCATGATAAAGTGATGGCTTTACTTCAAGATAAAGACACACAGATGGCATAATCACTAGTATGCAGTGGAAGCTGCTTACAGGCCCCTCCATCAGGGATAACAGCTGAGCTCATCTTGAAGCACAGCACAAGTCTGATGGTCAAGCTATGCATGTGCGCAGCACATCGAAAGTTTACATGGTAAAGTTAATATTTAGTATCCACATCTACCATGTCAGTTTTGGTTCTCTGACAAAGATTCTTTAATAAATGTATAAGAATGTTGTCCTTATAAGATATTGTTATTGTATGAATTGGAGAGGGAAACAACTACAGAAGGAACAAATATAAAATTGTGACTCCGTAGTCAGTGATAGGCGAGACTAGATTCTAGGATTTTTTTGTCTACTTTTTAAAATATTTTTACATTGAAACAACTGCTTGTACATTTGTGTCACTAAGCTACATACTATTTATCTTTTCCTCACGTGTTCTGCTAACTAACATTAGTATGGGCAGCAGTAAATGCTCTTCCGAGGGCATAGTTACGTCTATATAGAAGAGACTGCCAGCATAAAAGTATAGCAGAGTTTTTGTTATTTATTTTCCTGTTGTTCCTGAAATGAAGACTGATATAGCTACCCCATCAGAACTTTGTAATATAAACCAAGCCTCAGGCTCTCAGTCTGCAACTGACCCAGTATAACGTTATTTTGTAGTCGTTTAACATTTGGAAAAAATTCTTCACAATTCTGAGTTCTAGAAATGTTGTGATTGTTCTACAGGTGTGTCTGTGTTATTACAAGCTCTAGGCAGGCCTAGGGCCTTTTAACTTTCTAAATCCAGCGCTTTTAATATATCTTAAGACTCTTCCTGTTGTAAGTGTGATAAAAGGTTCAGGTATTTACTGCGATGCTTCACTTTCACAGTTTACCAGTATCAGTTTACCAGCCCCAGAGATGGAATATACTTTAAAAATGAATATACTTTTAAAAATCTCTAGTGTACTTTCTTTTTCACTTCTGTATTTCTCTACTTTGTCACAGTATAAGTTGTAATTTGGAGTATAATTCCAATTTGTGACAGCTTTGGAATTTTTATAATTATTTTTTATTCAGCAAAGCTGAAATAAAACATCTAAGTACTTAGGTGAAGCCTAGTCATGGAAAGGCTGCTCTTCATATGTGTGTTTCTTCACACACTCTCACAGATCAAAAGTGACCAGAAATGTTCTTTTAAAATTAGTAGATTGAAAACCTAAATAGAATTGTTTGATTTAGGTTCAAATTATTATTCTCAGTTCCAGTGTGTACAAATGAAATTAAAATACTTGATCTCCAAGAAGATTTTGAAAAACAAAATAAAAAAAAATAAAATAATGAACATAAATGAAAATTACAGTTACATTCACTGTTTTCATAACATGAAATAAATTCTTACGCAAGCTTTTAATGAACAATTAATTTAAAAGAAAATATCAAAGAACTGTAAATTAGTGTATTCAGTGATTAAGGACGTATATGCAGAAGCACATTGTGACTAGGCAACTTATTACTGAATTAAAGTGCGGAGACTTGTCAGGACCAACCAAAGTCACGCAAGAAACCTATTTTGATATTTCTTATGTTCTGAGTACTTACATTTTCAAACTTTCTTTTCTCTTAATACACTTAGCTTCAAAGAAAATCTGTTCTTTGAAATGTTTATTTTCTCAAGCAAGCTAAGGAGACATCCCAGAGCTGTATCAGTAGTAGCCATATTTTGAGGGTACGTCTTGCAATAAAGGTTAAATGAATCAATTCTAGAAACATTGATCAAGACATATGCAAATATAGCACTTGTCAGTGATACAATGGAAAGAATGGAAGATATCAAGAGGGATCTGGACAAACTTCAAATGTGGGCCCATGAGAATCTAATGAAGTTCACGAAGGCCAAGTCCAGGGTGTTGTACTTGAGTCAGAGGAATCCCAAGATATAAGTACAGACTGGGAGAAGAACAGCCCTGTGATGAAGGAGTCAGGGGTCCTGGTGGATGAAAAGCTGGATATGAGCCAGCAGCATGCACTTGTAGCCCAGAAAGTCAACAGTATCCTGGGCTGTATCAAAAGAGGGGTGACCAGCTGGGTGATTGTCCCAGTCTGCTAGGCTGATGTAAGGCCCTACCTGGAGTATTTTGTCCAGTCCTGGGGGCACTCAATACAAGAAAGAAATAGTGTTGTTAGAGCGGGTCCAGAGCAGGACCACAAAGATACTCAGAGGGATGGAGCACCTCTCCTATGAAAAAAAGTTATGTTTGTTTAGCTTAGAGAAGAGAAGGCTCTAGTTCATTGTGGCCTTCCAGTACTTGAGGAAAGTTTATAAGCAGCTAGTAGACTGAGCTTTTACACAGTCTAATAGTGATAAAAAAAGTGGGACGGATTTTAAACTAAAAGAGGGGAGATTTAAGATGATAGATGTTAGGAGGAAATTTTTTATGCAGAGGGTGGTGAGGCACTGGAACAAGTTGCCCAGAGAAGCAGTGGATGTCCTGGAGGTGTTCAAGGCCAGTCTGGATAGTGGCCTGGACAACCTGATCTAGTGGTTGACAACCCTGTCCACATCAGGGGATTTAGAACTAGATGATCTTTAAGGTCCCTTCCATTTTAAGCCATTCTATGGTATGATTCTATGACCAAGAGTTAATATTTGTATTATCTCTGAATGAATTTTTCTTCTCTATTGAAGGAACAGTCCTTATATTACATTCTTCATAAGGCCTTAGTATAAAACTTCACTAATATACACCATGTTACCATGGACAAAATGTCCATGAAAAAGCTTACATCCAGACAAAAACTTATAACTTTTCTAAGGATTTTTACCAATTTTATTTTTTTACAAAATGCATATTGTTAACTTTAACTCTAAGCAAGCTCTCAGTGTCTCATCTTCCAAACTTGGAGATTTTAGAACACAGAGACAAAGTAAGGGGAATCTTTCTTCTAGTAAGAGAGAATAGCAAAAATATTTTATGTTTTAATGAATAATAAATGTCTTCTCTGCATTGTTTTTCTTCCCTTGTAAAATACATATTTTAGATATATAAAGTTATGGAGTCAGAGGTTTGATCTCTGAGTCTTCCAGCTTTAAGTTTTATTTTCATGTTTTGTTACTATCTTTTGTATTATGACCTTAAAGAGAATGATAATTGTATGAGAAAAATATACATTGACTTTGCTAGAAAATTAGGTCTGCTTTGTTGGATGACATTAGAAATTAGCAAGCAGAAATACTCAATGCTATTTTATAGAAACAAGTTTATACTTAAATACTTTAATGCAAATTAGACTGTCATTTCTTATTGCTAGATACCGCATTATTTTCTCATCTCTTTATTAAGAAAATCAATCTTGTGACCATTTCTTAGTTCAGATCATATTATGTTAATTTTGTTTACGCATTTTTGGTTTATTAATAAACGCGTATTTCATTTTCAGTTACAATAGTATTTTACATTCAAAGAGTACATATGTAAAAATTTTACAGCAGAATCTTTTTGATGGAATTTAAATGAATGAGCACTCTATGAATTAAGCTTCCAAAAATCTCATTAATTATATTACGATTGACTACAGAATACTTGATCAAGTGAATAACTTCAGTTGGACCAAGTGTTACCATATAGTATTTTCATTTCATAAAAAAAAAAAATCATACAAACGTGAAAGTAAATATATCACAAAGATTACTTTTTTACATACTTTGAGTAACAGGGAAATAGTAAGAATATAAGATATTTTTCAATATTCTTCTGTTTGCTTCCTCTGTAATTTTATTTTTATTAAATGCTTCCAAAATTACTATTCATGGTGAACACATTTTTCAGCCTTTAAAGTAGGTGAATATACTTTTAACTTCTGATCATTATTAGTTACTTTGCTGACACTAATACGCAATTTTAGATCATTGAAAGCATATTGTAAATATGTAATCTGTAGCAAAAAAAAAAAAAAAAAGTAAAAGGAGGGAATGTTTGTGCATTTGTGACCACCTAATGGACTGAGAACTCTGGAAAATATGCCTTGAAGAGGAAGAAGTACCAAACTTTCTTCAGGGCAGGTAGTTAGATTCTCTGACTGCCTATTACAGAGCTTGGGCTCTTAAACATCTGCTGTGGAGGACATTTCACCCAATATGATGTGCAAGAGTGCAGACTTCTGCCATTAAAGCAATCCATGGGCTGCATGTGGCCCACTCCATCTTGCTGCTGCCTCCAGCCCCATGCCGTCATGGTTCCAACTCTTCCCTGCCTAGGAATTACTCAGCAACAATGAAACATCAGTGCACAATTAGAACTGTCTTGGCTGAAATCAGGACAATGGGAGGTCACAGTGTAGTACTAACTCAAGTTATGGCAGTTAATTTTATGTATTTTGATAGACACTAAACCATATCCTTAAGTGCGGCATCTACGCTTTTCTTAAACCCCTCCAGGGACGGTGGGTCCACCTCCTCCCTGGGAAGCCTGTTACAACAGCTTATTTCTCTTTCTGAGAAGAAATTCTTCCTAATATCCAACCTGAACCTCCCCCAGTGCAACTTAAGGCCATTCTGTCTTGTCCTATCACTAATCACCTGAGAGAAGAGGCCAACTCCCACCTTGCTACAGCCTCTTTTAAGGTGATTCTTGAGAGTAATGATGTTTCCCGTGAGCTGCCTCTTCTCCGGACTGAACAAACCCAGTTCCCTTAGCTGCATCCTGTAAGACTTGTGTTCCAGACCCTTCACCAGCTTTGTTGTCCTTCTTTGGACACACTCCAGGGCCTCAATGTCTTTCTTGTACCAAGGGACCCAAAACTGAACACAGTACTTGAGGTGCAGCCTCACCAGAGCTGAGTACAAGGGGACGATCACCTCCCTGATCCTGCTGGCTATGCTAATCCTGATGCAAGCCAAGCTGCCACTTGCCTTCTTGTCCATATTGGCTAAACATAGTCCTGTAAAAAGCAAAAAATACACAGCTTTTCTTTCTGTTTTGAGAAAGGAATTTGTGTGTGTTTCAAGATTACAAAAAAAGTCATGAATTATTTGGTGTATTTGTGACTTCATTTTCAATTGACATGAATGCATTACCTACAGATTTTCAAATTGAATATGTAGAGTTACAATCACATATTCAACTCAAAAATTTGATCATGGCTCTTTAACAGACATTCAAAAGACCTATACTGCCAAAGGAAAATATCCCTAACTTCACAATCATGCCTTATTCATGTGATTGTTTTTTGGCAGTATGTACATTTGTGAACAATTATTTTCAAGTACAGGAATAGTAAAAATTCATCAAAAACCTCTGATGAACACTTTGAGAACTCACTGAGAACTGCAACTGCTTTCATCAAACCAGACTTATTTCACAAAAATAAGTTCAGATCTTCCTCTAGCTGTATGGGTTTTTTTGCTCACTTTTTTATGTTTTAATAAAAAATGTATTTTAATAAGTTTTGTTACGTATATACATGAACTGTATTATACTATGCATGCAGCTCAAGACAATTCCTCTTTACTCAGTATGGCCCAAGCAAATAAAAAGTTTGGACACCCATGCACTTTGGGTACCATTTGTGTAGAAGGGGCCTAGAAGATCTGTGAGACAGCACAGTAATGGAGGTGATGTGCCATGGGGCTCTTCCCATCTAGATTTATATTCTTCATTTGACAGCTAAAATGATCTCTCTCCTTTTCATGTTCTGGAGCTGCACGGAAAAAAAATTAGGTAGTTTGCTGTGTGGCTTTCTACCTGGAACATGTGTGGATTACAGGTGATTCATATAATCACCATTATATGAAAGAAAGTAAATATTCTGTATTTATTTCCAGGTTTATATAATGAACTTTCTTTTTTTAAAAAACAATTTGATAGCCTCCCTGTGAATTAACTTATTCTGTAAATCTTGCAGAAATGACCTGATTATGTCAGGGAATAAACAGACATATTAGGTAACTATTCCATATGTTTTCATCAACTGTAATTTTAAGTTATCATACCAAAACAACTGTTTGCTGTGAAAGCATTATTAGTTTCAAACCAACAAAGACACTTCACATTTAATTTTATTTTATTTTTTTAATGTTTTTGAAAGATGAGAACAGAAAATGAGAAATCTAAATGGTATTGTTACAAGTTTAAAGTGTTATTTAGGAGTCTGGATCTTTTACTGACAATGTTATAAAAGACTTAGCTTATTTAGAAAAGTTATATACAGCATCTAACTACTTCCTAAGATTTTAGAACAAAATATTAAACTTTTTACTATATTTATACCAGATTTACCAGGTGATGTTTCCTGGTAAATATAACTTTTAATGTCTAAATCATACAATCATATCATAGAATGGCCTGGGTTGAAAAGGACCACAATGATCGTCTAGTTTCAACCTCCCTGCTATGTGCAGGGTCGCCAACCACTAGACCAGGCTGCCCAGAGCCACATCCAGCCAAATCAGAATAAATGCACTGAAATTCCCTGACTTCTTCTCTGGACAGACTGGATAGCTGGGCTGAAGCCAGTGGGATGAGGTTCAACAAGACCAAATGCCCGGTCCTGCACTTTGGCCACAACAACCACAGGCAACGCTACAGGCTTGGGGCAGAGTGGCTGGAAGACTGTATAGAGGAAATTGACCTGGGGTTATTGATTGATACTTGGCTGAACATGAGCCAGCAGTGTGCCCAGGTGGCCAAGAATGTCAATGGCATCCTGGCCTGCATCAGGAACAGTGTTGCCAGCAGGAACGGGGAAGTAATTGTACCCCTGTACTCAGCACTGGCGAGGCTGCACCTCGAGTACTGTGTCCAGTTTTGGGCCCCTCACTGCTGAGGTCCTGGAGCATGCTCAAAGAAGGGCAACAAAGCTGGTGAGGGGTCTGGAGCACACGCCTTATGAGCAGCAGTTGAAGGAGCTGGGATTGTTCAGTCTGGAAAAGAGGAGGCTCAGGGGGATATTATTGCTCTCTATAACTACCTGAAGGGAGGTTGTAGTGAGCTGGGGGTCAGCCTCTTCTCTCGTGTAATTAGTGATAGGACTAGAGGGAATGGCTTGAAGCTGCGCCAGGGGAGATTCAGGCTGGACGAAATACTACTTCCCTGAAAGAGTGGTCAGGCACTGGAATGGGCTGCACAGGGAGGTGTGGAGTCACTGACCCTGGAGGTGTTCAAGGAACATTTGAACATTGTGTGAGAACTATTGGTGATAGGTGGATGGTTGGACTGGATGATTTTGTAGGTCTTTTCCAACTTTGGTGATTCTGTGATTCTGTGATTCATTGGCCTGGCTTATAATAATAATAATAATAATAATAATAATAATAATAATAACAACAACAACAAATAAAAAAGACAAAATAATAAAACTTCCTCTTAATGAGAATGCTATATTTGTTCACCTCTTTGGGCAGGCACTAAAGTTGCGAATCGTGTAAGGATGAATCACATATTAATAGCTATCTAAGTGGTGTATTTGTTTTGCTTTGCTTCTTACCTTTGTCTGTGAGGGCTACAGAGAAGGCCTTGAGTCTCATGAGTTTGTTTTTTTGTTTTGTTTTTTTTTTTCTGCTCAGATTATCAGCGTGTGATTTAATAATAAGTCCACTCACTAACCATGAATATCCTGATATTTCACCTGTTTTTGTTAGGATTATAGTTTCTCACATCATGGGAAATGAACTTGAGCTCCTTGAGTGAATCCAGAATTCAGTGATCTCTGAAAGTTTTGCTACAGGGTAGGAGTTTTTAAAACATGAAAGTGGTCATGATATACTACTGTGTACCATAGCATTCAAAGATAGAGAGTTAAAAATAAATGAATATGTAGAATAATCTCTTGTTGCATGAAATATCAATGTTATATACCATTAGAAAAACCTTCAATAACATAATTAAAATCCTACATAATTAAAATTTCAGAAAATATGCATTTTTCCCATTTCTCATCTATTTTCTGTATGTTACCTGAAAACAAAGCCCACTGATAAATTTGAAAATGCCCATTCTTCTGTGAATTTAGCCTATATTTACCTGGAAAAAAAAAAAAAGACGTAATAATGAATCAAGTTATCTACCATCAATTTTGAAGGGAAGAATAAAATTGTATGGGACTCCAATTTTATCACTGCTAATCCTTTTAAGATTGCTTTTAAGGATAGGAAAATTTAACAGGAATGGTCAGGAATTACAAAAATATGTCAAAAGAATGATGGAGACTATGAATAAAATAAAAGTGCTTTGCAATCAATACAGTATGAAGGGTATATAAAAACTGTCTTTTCAAAGAGACTAAGAAGTTAATTATCAATGACAAAACAGATTGTGCTGAAATGTCTCTCAGTTCAAAAGGTAGTTCATGCTTCAAAACAAAGCAGGCAAATGCATCTTAGTTACTCTGAATTTGAAATTGGACATTGTTTTGCAGAATTTATTTTTTGGAGGGCGGGGGGGATATGGGGCTTTAGGAGGAGTGAAGGAATATCCACTTAAAAACTCCATCATTACAGAGAAAGAATTGAAACTGGACATTGACAGGAGAGTTTATAATCCATTACTTCAGGGAAAATTAAAAAAGAGAAAGGTGGAAGAGCTTTCTCTGGTTTCTTTGGTATGAGCTACAGAGAATCAATTCTAAAGCAGTTGTTTACTGACAAGGACACTTGCCTGCTGGGCGGCAATTCTGGCTAATAGAAATTTTTGGCATCTGCACTATTTAAATGTATTGTTGAAATGTGTTTTTATGATAGTTCAGTAATCCATAACATGTTTAATATACTAAGTTTAGGACTGTATTTCAGTAAATGCAAACGTGTTGTTCTTTAATAATTAACAGTATTCCACTGTATTTTCATTTAATTTACTCTTCCACTTAATTATTAAATTAAATATTTCAAAGCCACATAATGTTTTCCTGTCCATCCCTATTTTTAATATTACTCTGTGCATTCTCTGTCCTGCTTGGTTTCTTGTCTATCTTATGGCTGTATGTGCATGTATTTCTAGTTCAGCGTCACTGAGTGCTACTAGGAATTGTCAGATCTGTCAAACTTCTGATTGAATTTTGCTTCATGAGTCAAATAAGAACTGCAGCTTCTGTTTCTAGAGTCCAATTTTATGAAGCAAAAATGATGACCTGGAAAAAGAAAATCCAATTTCAGGCTGTAACAATTTTTCCTCCTCTTGTAGTCAGGTAGCATAGTTGAAGTATTACCCATGATTAGAACAACATTAACAGAGATTTTAGTTACATCAGAGATTAGCCAGCAGCATTCCTACAACAATGACTGTGAGAGACAAGACTGTTTTTCTCTTTTGTCTCAAAGCTTGCTTCGTGAGGCCTTTCTGGAGATAAGACTCTAACTGACAATTGCAAATTATCTAGGGGGGCGAGTGGTAGGT
>JACDJE010000775.1:3389-48817 GCA_016647715.1 Pavo muticus
TTTTTTTTTTTTTTTTTAAGGCAGTTGTTATTTATCTAACATTCTCAGCAAACCAGTGATCCTCATTTTGATGCTGTTACTTAAAGTAGGGTTTTGGAATTATCTGTAGTTTCTAGTACTGGAGAGAAAGCAGTTAAAGGTGTATACTGAAGGTAAGAAGGTATATTTTGTACTAGAATACACATGGGAGTCAAAAAATATACTTTTTTTCAATATTTATATTTTTTATATTTATAAAGTAGCATTTGAGCTATTTAAATCAAAGTATCTCATTGCAAAAACATCAAGTTGAACATTTAAAAACTGTATGTAATATGAATAAAATATACTTAAAAGTGATATATTTCAGCTAAGAATGAAAAATGATAATCTGGAAAATGATAAAATGTTATTTTTTGTTTTGAAATAGCTCCTTCTGAATCCTGGAGGTCTTCAGTTGTGTTATGCCTTGCTGAACTGTCCAGTTATTTCTTCTGACACTGAGCAAGAGATGAGAAAGAAAAAAAAAAAAGAAAAAAAAACAGAAAGAAAGAAAAGGGAAGAAGCAAAAAACAGAGACAGATTGACATAAGGACAAATAAAAGAAATGGATTTCTGTTCTAGGAGCTCTAAAATTCTTTCTGTCTCATAAAGTATTTCCTACTGCACAACACAAATTATACTGCATAATCTTCAGCTCCTGTTATACAAAATGTTCCCTATACAGAGAAAGATAGAAAATGAGAACTCTGCAGTTTGTATGCACAAATGCATCTATATTCATAGCTTTGAAAATACAGGTAGAAACTTCACTAACTTGAATCTTGACCGAATGTTCTTTGGATGTAAACATACAAGTGCATTTGTTTGAAACAATATTCATGCCGATAGAGTCTCTGGCCTGCGAGAACCCAACCATTTTAAGTACTAATCTTAAACAAGCTAGAGAAAATATATCAGACACATTTTCTCAATAGAAATCTAGCAATAATGAATTCATATGTTTGCTGCCTGCTTGATCCTAATGTAGCTGGGTAAAAGGTGTTTCTATTCATATTCTAATTTCTTGATCACCTTAAGTTTTATGGCAAGGAATTACAAATGTTGTTAATCTATTACTATGAACACACCTTTCCCTCATTTCCACTTCAAAAATTGCTATTTTTTCTGTTAAATTTTTTTTTATGTTTCAAGAAAACAAATAAAAATAGATACCTGTATTTGTTATCCTTGTTCGATCACTCAGTGTTAATTATTTGGTAATTGTTTGTACTGTTTTGTTTTTACTTTTTAAAGGCCTTTTTTTGAGAAGGAGCAGGATTCCAGAACAAATTGCTGCCACCACTAAATCACACAGCATGGTCACACAGAATGGTCTTCTGAAGCATTCAGCTTTGGAAATAATGTGTGGGATTCATCTGCCTTTACTATAGATATTTGAAAGTTAGAACTTTTTATCCTTCCTTCCATTTCAATTAATGGATATGCCCTTCTAGAGCACAGTTTACCACTTAATATGTAGGGCACATAAGAATAGATGAGTTCTTGTTTTAAAACATCTGTACCCAGACGTTTGACACGGGCAGGATCCTTAAATGGCCATCTCACATCAGAGATTTATGCATATGTATACAAAGTTAGGCAATTCCATGCAGTATGACACACCAAATATTTTAAGGAAGAACTGGAAGACCTGAAAGTACAGCAGCCTTTTATATTAAAATTAAAGGATATTCCAGAACATACAGATAATATAATGTTACTATGTAAAAATTTTCTTTCTTGTGAAATGGTATGTCAAAAACTTGTTTGAATTACTCAGTACTGACAAACTGAGTATATGTTGTGGTTTAACACCAGCAGGCAGATCAGTACCACACAGCCACTCACTCACTCACCCTAGATGGGATGGAGGGGAGAACTGGAAAGATAAAAGTGTGAGAACTCATGGGTTAAGATAGAGACATCTTACTAGGTAAAGTAAAAGATGCATACACAGGCAAAGAAAAACAAGGAGTTCATTTGCTACTTCCCATAGGCAGACAGATGTTCAGCCACTTCCAGAAAAGCAGGACTCATCATGTGTAGTGGTTTCTTGGGAAGACACTCACCTGGAGGTATAGGTTGATGCTCAGCTGAACATGAGCCAGTAATGTGCCCAGGAGGCCAAGAAGGCCAATGACATTCTGGTTTGTATCAGAAATAGTGTTGCCAGCAAGAGCAGGGAAATGGTCACCCCTCTGTACTCAGCACTGGTGAGACTGCACCTCAAGTACTGTGTTCAGTTTTGGGAGGGAGATGATGGAGTCACCGACCCTGGAGATGTTCAAGAAACATTTAGATGTTGTACTGGGGGACATGGTTTAGTGGGAAATATTGTTGATAGGTGGACAGTTGGACTGGATGATCTTAGAGGTCTTTTCCAACCTTGGTGATTCCATGATTCTACGACCACAACTCCAGACATCATTCCTTCCTCTTTCTTTACCCCAGATTTTACTGTTGAGCATGGAATCATAAAGTTAGTATGGAAAATCAGCTTGGTCTGTTTTAAAATCCCTTAGCTTCCAGTTCTCTATATCTTCAGTTGAGTCACATTCATCATGTTTTCCTTTTTGGAAGCAATAGATGAATTTTCATTTAAAAAAAATTGCATTTACAGAACATGGGAAAAAAAGTTACTGATTTAGAAACTTTATGGATTTCTTATAGAAAAGTTTTGAGAGTTAAGTGGATCAGTGAATTGCTGACAATTTTTTATTGTTTAAATATGTTTAGAAGTATTTTTTCTGTGGAAGAAAAACAAAATAACTATTGAACAGTAATAAACAGCTTTACACAGAGAAGCATCACAGTGATTCTATATTTTGCCAACATAATAATGCAAGATACAATTTTATTCAAAAGAGCCTAAGGAAGTTACAGATCTAATTACCATTAAAATTCAGTAATAAATTTGCATTTGCTGGTTTGAAAATAGCTGCTAGTATGTGTTTGTATCTTTCTGTGTGCTAGCAAATATATATAAATATGTATGTGTACATGTACGTTTCAATACCTATGTACTTTCAATACAATAGGAAACAGAATGAATAATACAGAATGTGTTAACAGTAATTTCATCACCACTCTGTCTGAAAAGAATTCCTAAGATATCCCCACACTGATGAGGAATATCTTCAATGGAATATTCTAATTCTAACACTGTTCTACAACTTCAATTTTTTTGCTGCTTTCCCTTATGACTGATAAAAGGATGAATACTTCCTTCTGTTGTACTCGTTATTACCCTGGCATTTTTTTCAATGACTATATATTTATTTTAATATCTTCTACTTGCGTTAAATTTTGCCACATATGATTATTTATTTTCTTGATCTGTGACATCTCCTCCCAGCACTGTAGAGGACTTCATGGTCACATATAGAGTGACCCAATGACTCACCATTTCTTATTTTCCTGGAATGTTTCTTACATCTTGACACGCCATTATCTTTTATACTTGTCTGTGAAAGCTGCCAGACTACAGTCCATTATGCAGAGGTAGGAAAAACAGACCATAACTGTTTTTGGTTCAGTGCTACTAAGATTAACCAAGGCTGAATATGTTGAAGTTGGCACTGTTATCATTTGGCAGGATATGAAAAATATTTGAAGATCACATAGTGAATTTTATAAAGTCTTTATAATTAAAATGTGATGGAAATTTCAGAAGATAAGACTAGCTAGATTCTGGTAGCCTTTACACTAAGATGGTTTCATAGTGGGGTACTCTACCTAAAAGAAGGCTTGCAGCTGTGGCCACTTAAAGGCCAGAATGAACAAGAACTGTTTGAGAATGCACAAAAAGAATTTCCACATCCCTGAACTGCCTTCATATGCCAAAGATTAAATCAATGTTTATACGTCGTTCTTAGTTGCTGTTTAGACTTGTTTTCCTCAGTTCACTCTTTTCACAAAGTGCCACAGAGCAAAACAATAAAAGGATAAAAGTTCTCCTTACATAAGTCATATAACCTGGAAGCAGAAGGGTCTTCATATCAACTCTCTGTATTCTATAATCAAGTAAGCAGCAGACAGAATCAAACAATATCAGTACAGGTGGCATTCTGCCCTCTTTTACTCAAGTAACTTTGTTTACTTTACTTACAACTTTAGCATGTTCTCTTCAGATTTACTCTAGTGTCCTCACAAGGAGAAAGAAGCCAAAATTTAGATTTCAAAGGGTGCACTTTGCTAATTTTAAAGAAAAAAAAAAAAAGTTTTAATTAAAATGTCTCTTGATAGGTCTGCTCTATCCTAGAATCTTATTTGAGTGAACCTTGTTATATTCATCCAGTTCTAACAATGCATCATTTTGGACACTACCTCAGAAGAGGTGATTCTCACTTCAGAGTAGTGTTATGTGTGCCCCAAAAGAGCACAGAATCCCTGAATGGCTAACTCACAGGGATGTACAAATATTTGACTAATATTGAGTGTCCTAGGATGCATTTATGCCAATGAACTTTCTAGTGCAATAATATAATATAATCACATTCACTACAACTCTCCTGCTCTAACAGTTTATCCAGGACTGTATCCAGCCAGGTTTTTAACACCTCCACAGATAAGGACTCCACAGCCTTTCTGAGCAATCTATTGTAGCATCCAGACACCTTCACAATGAAAAATAGTATTTTCTTAATTTTAGATAGACTTTTCTGTGTTTCAAGTTGTGCCCATTATCTCATGTCCTTTCATTGAGCACTAGTGAGAAAAGCCCATCTCTCTTCCCACTGGTTTACGTGCATTGGTAAGATGTCCCTAAGTTTTCTTTTTCTCCAGGCTGAACAATCCCACCTCTTTTTGTTTTTTCCTCTGTGAGATATACTCTTGGTTCTTTAATAATCTTTGTGGCTCTTCCCTGGCCTTGCCCCAAGTGACTCTGAACCTTTCTTAGAGTGGGGAGCTCAGAACCAGACACAAAATTCCAAATGTGACTTCAGCAATTAGAGAGGAAGAATCATGTCTGTTGACCTGCTGACAGTTCTCTTAGGAAGAAGCAGTTGGTATTCTCTACTACCAGGGGGTACTGCTGTTTCATGGTGTCCCGCTCCAATTTATAGGAGGGAGATTAGCTTCTTTTTTATATATATGTATACCCAGCGTGAGATTAAGAAACAACAGCTCAAATATTGGTCCAACCGGTTTATTACAAATCTTAATCCGGGAGATGGGGAAGGGAAGAAGGGCGATAGAAGAGATAGGAAATAGAAGCAAGGAGTCCTTATAGGAAGCAAGAGGGAGATAGTCACCACCATGGATCCAGCGTGGTTCGTAGTTCAGTCATTGATCTTCAGTAGTGGTGGGTCGTCAGGCATTGTTGTTCCGTTGACGACGACGATGACGACTTTTTGATGGTAGTACAAACTTATTTATAAGTCCAAAGTGGTTGAGTCAGCTCTCTTTGGAGTGACAGCTCAAAACCAAAGTGGTTGAGTCAACTCTCCTTGGAGTGGCAGCTCCTGGCTCTGGGATCTCAGATAAGAGGGGGCACGGATGCCCATCTGCATCCTGTTTTTCACAGGACACGATGGTATCATTTTCCCATACCAAACTGGAGCTATTTAGTCACAGGCCAGATCTTCCACCAGTGAACACTCCTGAGCACTCTCTTCCGGAGGCAAACAGCTCTGGAGGAAGGTGCTTTCAAATGTCTACAAAGTGATGTTGATTTTCACACAGTAGCACCTGTCACTTGCCTTCTCAATAAATCAGTTAGAGTCTTATCACAAGAAACACCTCAGGAAGCAAGCTTTGAGCCAGAAAAACAAAGGAAAATTCATACACATGGTCAGTTTGTGGTCTCCAAGGAACCCAAAGACCTTCTTTGAAAAGTTACATTCTGACTGTTTGGTCCTCAAGCTATAGTTTGTATCATCAGATAACTTGAAGAGATTAAACAATAAGGGACATACCAGCATGTCTTGAGTTAGTTTACCAGCCTGCTTCTGGACTTTGTGCCATTAATAAATATTTGAGCACAACTGTTCAGCCAGTTTGCAGTTCAGATCATTGTTCATCTGTTTGACTGATACAAACACAGACATAGACATCATCCTGTCTATGAGGATATTATAAAGGCAATGTCAAAAGATTTACTACAGTCAAAATAGTCAACATTCACTGTTCTTGCATCTTCCACAAAGCTAGTTATAATAATCAGGTTATCCTTTCCCATGATTAAGGTGAGGCTGACCAATATGTAGTTCTGCAGATCCTTTTCCTTGACCCTCTTGATGACAAGTGGTATTTGCATTCTTCTGGTCCTCAGGAACCTTTCTCAGTCACTATGACCTTTGAAGGAAAGCCCTGTCCACAACATCCTCATATGATTTTTGATTATTCTTTATGTGGCTCCTACTTCTAACAAGGTTGGCCAGCTTGCAAGCAAAAGTGCTATTGCCCCACTCAGGTGAAACCTTTCACTTCCATGTAGTCATCAGTCTTCAAAGAGGATTCAGTAGTCACAGAAGCAAAGCCATCGTTGTTGACATCAGTCACACAACCAATTGATAACCCACAAGATTTGTCCACTCCTCTTCAAACCCTTTCTCTGCCATTTACAGGTTTGAGGAGAAGACCATTTATGGCTTCTATCGTCATGTCCACAGCCATGTAGTGACGACTGACAATATCCAGGCCTCCCCTAGTTTTATTAGAGTCTACATGAAAGAGTAGTAGGAGACTGTGCAGCTGTACAAGAGCTAGGTAAACCTTGACGACACCTGTAGGGTTTTATAAAATGATCACTGGATAAGTAGCAAATCTTAGTTATTTGTGTGAGAGGAAAACCATATTCTATGTTTACTTGTTTTCCTGAGTAAATGATAGCATTTTCTTACCAGCCCTATTCTGCAAGAAGTTACAAGTATTTGGGAGTAGGGGCGCTACTGTAGGCTCATATCAGCTGAAGAACTTTTAAAAGTAGGCAGGAAGATGACAAAGAATGTGGTGCTTGTTCTTCCATCAACATTTTTATGGGCTGTGAAGCATATAGTTTCATCTGCAAACAATACAATTAATGTAAAGAAAAGGGAAGAAAAGACTGTGTTTAGACTTTCTGTGAATGTGATTTGGCATAATTATATCAAATAATAACATTTACAAAGGCAGTAGGAATCCTAAAACCACCCCTGATGTTCTCCCATCTGCTGCATTAAAGTAGGCATTCATCCTCCCCAAAGCTGACTATTAAAGGAAGTAGAAATATTCTTTACCATAACAAAGAAATGAAAAGATGTATGTATGACTAATTCATCTATTTTTAACAATTTGTCTTTAGAACCACCGATGTCCAGAACAAAGTTACATCTTGCTGCAGATGATCTTTTTGAGGTCTTTGTTTTGTATATTCCAAGAGAGAGAATTAGAACTGTTTTTCAATGTTTATGTGGGAAGCACAGCCAAAGGTCTGAGGAACGTTTCACATGAAGAAAAAAAAAGAAAAAAGATAAAATCTCTGAACTATACTACACAGAGCTCTGTAAGAAAATTTTCTAAGTCTGTGGTACAGAATATAGCTACGGAGTCTGCTTTTAAATTTACTTCTCATTACAGAGCTGTACTCCAGGATGCTCACACTAACATGACGGCTTGAGGCACGAAGAGATAAATTTGAAATCTTAACACAAACAAGAAAGATAGTAGGTGGAGCATATAGATATCTGCCAGAGCATGTTGTTACTCTGAAAAGAAAGTCATCAAAGAAAAACGAGCAGTATATTATAGGCCAGGTACTACTGAATGTAGAAACCGACTCTGAGAAAAGAAGCTACGGCAAGATCACAAAATTGAATTAATTTGATATATAAAAAAATAATCAAGGGTACAGTTCTGACTTTTTCTCGTGTAATTCAACAAAATCCTGTAATTCCAAAAATACTTTTGGAGATATGTCACACTTCATGTAGTTTGTTGTTTTTTAATGTAAGAGCACTGACATTGAAGTCTACCATACTGCATCTTTAAAGCTGCATGAGCAGTTTGCTTTTTCCTCAAAAAGGCATGATATGCATAGATGAAACATGTCACACTTGCTTATCTATACAGACAACTCCCAGTCACTCCTGTATGTGTTAGTCCTGTTGGCTCCCCTGTTATGCCTTCACCAAACTGGCTTAGCATGAGCCAGGAGAGCTGGCAAATCCCAGTTGTTTCAATATGGTGCCACATAAAGGCAGAAAATCTATTTGTAGACAACAGCTGGTCCATCCACATGGCTTGTAACTTCTCTGCATGGATTTTGCAGCTCAATGAAGATTAGCTCAGGGATCTGTGTGCTCCATAGGCATATCAGTGTTAATAACTCCTACATTTTACCTTCTCTGCACTTCATTAGAGAAAAAAAAGTTCAACCGCTCTGTATTTTATTCAAGTACTCATATTTGCTGTTGCCTTACCTAGCTGACATTGTATTTTATGTGGTCACATTGCACATCAGTGTAACCTACTAGCGTTTCAAACCTGTCAAAACACTCTTAAGAATACATACTGGATTTATGTGGCAAAGTTTGGGTTCTCGAGAGGGCTGCAGGGCTCCTCTGTGAGGAGAGGCAGTGCTGCCCCATGCCACACAAAGCCAGTTCCAGCTGGCTGCAGGGCATGGCAGCCTAGATGGTGGTGTTTTTGGGAAACATATTTGCAAAAAGCACCAAAANTTTGTTTTGTTTTGTCTTCTTTTCTCAAGAAAACACCCCATTAGGTTAAAACAGAGTAAAGGAAATATTTTCCTTACGACTCATATGACCATTCCATTGTGCAGCTAAGAACAATAGAAAGCAAAGCAGTGTGAAAAGGTCTCTAACCCACGGTGAGATGTTCTACTGAGGATAGACTGCTGTTCATAAAATAGAGATAAGTATTTCAAACATTCAAACCCTATGAGGAAAACAAGGCATGGAGACAAGTATGATGACTCGATACCCACAAGTGGAGATTGAAAACACCGGGCTACAAAAATTCTCTTTTAATGCTGCACCCACCGCCATTCTCTCTGGCCTTGAGATTTGCAGCATTGGCTCCATAGCAGTAAAATTAGAGCATAAATCAGTATTGTTTAGTTTTGAAGACTTTTTGAAAACCTCAGACAGTCCTAGAAATGAGCTTTTATCACCTGGGAGTCATGAAGGGCAATGAACTCAGGTTATCCTCCTCCTGACTGATTATTTTGCTAATTTTTAGGTTATTTCCAAGTAAGCGGACATCATTAACACCCCCGACATAACCATTTTCAAATACAGCTTTTCATCCTCTTCATTACGGATGACTTTGTTACTTAAACTAGAAGGCATCATAGACTTAAATTTCAAATTAATGTCAGGGCTACAAAGGAACCATTAAGTTTTGAAAGTTGGATTCTTGAATACATTTGTTGGTTTGATATATCTTCTTCACTGATTTGAATATCTTTACAACAAAAAGGTGATTTATTTTTAAATAAATTTCTTTAGGACTGAATTATCTTTTCACAGGACATATCTAAAGTTTATGAAGTTTCATCCCAAATACAGGGATTTCAGGGATTTAGAAGTTGAGCAATAAGATGTTGATCATTATATCTTGTGTTTTATGAGTCTCATTCCTAATGCCCTACAATATACTCATATTCATGGAACTGATAATCTTTGCTTCACCATTCTCCTCCACTTTCAAGTTCACATTTCCTCTTCTCAGTTGAGGTTTATATGTATGTCTTAATTATTATTTATTTTGTCTTTCTAAAAAGAGCTACCTTACCATGTAATCTTTTACCTGGAACAATGTTTTTTCATTCATTTGTTTTTATGGCAATGGAACAAAGGAGATGAACACTCTCTATTTATAGAAAGAAAAATGAAATCATGTTCCTGAAATCACAAAGTAGACTTGTAGCATTTTATAGACTGCCTCCTAGTCCTGTGATACAGTCCTCAATCCCTTGGTAATCAAGTCTTCCTCTGAATGGTTACTGATGAGAAACTGAGAGTGGGAAATTGTAATCTGTCAGCTGTGACCGCCAGACAAAGCCAACAGATATCAGAGTGATAGTAAAATAACAAACACACTGGGACAAATGGAAGACATCATGAAAACAATGTTTGTTCATTCCAAATTATATAGCTGTATAGGTTGGGAGATCCAAATTTTGAAATGTTTGTGGACTTGGTATTTTTATGTGGAAGTTTCCATCTAGATTAACCTAATTCATGATTGAAGAGTTTTGAGAATCCAGTCAATGATTTGTCCCAATTTTAGAATTTTGTTTGTATGGTTTTTGGCTTACTCAGAGTTAGAGAAAAAAAAAAAAATCCCACTTAGGAAGATATGTCTTAACCAATTCTGAAGACAAATTGTAATATTTATCTAATAAATGATCTCAAATAGTTAATTTTTGATTGATCTATCCTGGACTTGAATTGTAATTTTCTAAGCTAAAGATATTTTGTATACAACTATAACATTGAAAAAAAACTATAAAGGACAGAAATGTAAACAGTAATTTCCAGATCTTATGCAATTTATTTCTTTTTCATGGTTCAAACACTGCAAATTTTGAGACGGAGTCAAAGATGTGAAACTTTATTTGTCTATTGTAAACTATAATAATTCAATACTTATTTCAAAGTTATTAAAAAAAGAATTGTTCAAGCAATGAAAACAACATAATAGAGTATACAGAGTACAGAACAGTGATATATTCTTTATATATTATTTTTAAAACATCACTGGTAAATGCAGATCATAGTAAATATTTTCCTTGTAACAAAGTCAAGGACTGGCAGTTTAAATGTTATCAAATACTCAATTTCTTTAAGTATTTCTTTGAAGCCTAATTTGGAATATTTGGAGTACTTTTGTTACTTCAAAAAATATATACATATTTTTTTTCTCTGAAGTGTCTGTTTGTTTTGTGGCTAATATTTTGTTAGCATGTCAACTCATAGTTTGGCATACACACATGAAATTGTAGATGGATTTTGCGATGCCAACTGATAAAAGTGGGCTTTGAAGAGGGATTGGAATGAACAGTTGTTTATGTTGCCAAAAGGAGAGAATAGACTGCCAAGTGTGGTATGAGTAAACAGATTGAGTAGTAACTATGAGAACATATTCTGGATTGGAAAACAATTCTTTATGGGGTGTATTTAGCAGAATGTATAGCATTTACTGCTTTATGTAACAGTAGACATTTTATTTAACAAATCTTCAAATTCAAAATAGACCACGAACAAGTTGTCTAATGTGTCTGTGTAAAGGTAAATAATTCCTTTGTTCAGTCTTTTGTGCAAGAAAAGAGATGGAGAGTGTTTCTTAGTCATAAATAACTATTCCTACTATTTATTCATGAAAACATACAGATTTAGTGAGGAGGGACATTTTAATACTAAGTTAGTGCATTTCCATGTATGTTTCCAATATTACATGTATCTTTAGTACAAGAATCCTGAGGTATGTGTTGCCTCCATGTCCGAGGCGCGTTCCGACGGGGGCTAGCGATCTACCCTCGCTAGTTCTAGCAATCTACCCTCGCTAGGGCCATTGCGACACAGACAGCAATATGGAGGACGTAGCAAATGGTGTTTATTACAACGTGACGATTCCTTAAGTACACATCTTGCTTTGCCTATGCCCCTTAAGCGTGCGTCATCTTTCCATCACAGAGCAGGGGAGGTCCTACCGTGTCACATCCTGAGCCCTCGTTAACGCCTACTACAGGTATGCAAATACTGATGTATATTTCAGTAAATTGGGCAAGGGTCTATATGGAAATATCACATTGTTAGGGTTATGGTAAACTGAACAGATCTCACAATGCTGTGTTATTTCTTGGAGCAATAGAGGGTCTCAAATTTCAAAATCAAATAGTGCCATAGTAGTTTCCTTTTAATAATGCTGACCTCATTTGGAAATCTCCACCGGTGCCACAGTGAAGATCTACCAATTTGAACAGTAGTGTAGCATTTACAGACTTGTAGATGTATTCAATGATAAAAGAAGGATCTAATCCAAGACCCTCACCTCCACAAAGGGATATTTTTTAGTGTCTTCAGTGAAACATTGACTTATTTATCCATTCTTTTAATTCATATGCTAAGGAACAAGTACGGACTCAATGGGTAAGTGGGACACACTTAAATTTAGATATCTAAAACTTAGACATACTGATTTTACTCTAATAATGGAAAAAGGAAAGAAAAAAACATTTTACCAGGATATTTACCTGACCTTCCTTGGGCACATATTTTATGATAAAATGATCCTTTACGAATTTTGTTTCTACTGGGTAAAGATGAAAGGAGACTCAAGATCTTAAATGTTAGACAAATTTTAAATAGCTATGCTAGAAAAAAATGAATCTACTCCAATAACTTCTATACTAACTTACACTGAGTTTCTGATACATAGCTGGTAGAACCTTCAGTTCATTTGCTAATGAAGCAACTTTAGAGTTATCCTTTCAGTAGAATTTAAGATATGAGAGTGAGAGGAATCTGTAAGCTGTACAGAGTCTGAACGACAAAAGTGATAGTAGACAAGGACTAGAGAAATCAGGATAACTGGGAAGTCATTTCAGAAGGAAAATTAGTCATCTCTATTAGTAATAGACTACATATGTCTTCTGTGGAAATTAAGCTTGTAAAAATGTGATGTTGGATAAATTATACTTCCTAATAAACTGAAGATGTGAAAAATTTCCTACTATGAGACACACTGTCTGTGGTAACAGCAGTCAAAGAGATAAAGACTGTTCCAATGCCTCACCACTCTTTCTGAAAACAATTTTTTCCGAACATCCAATCTGAACCTCCCCCCGGTGCAATTTAAGACCATTGCCTCTCATCCTATCACTAGTTACGTGGGACAAGAGACCTACCTCCACACCCTATAACATTATTTCAGGCACTTACACAGAGGAACAAAATGAGAAGTTTCTCACAGTGAATATATTCGGACAAGCCATGGAGAGAGAGCCTGATGATATCTCAAAATTTCTATGTATTTACTGGTATCATGGTTTTATGATTTTTGTTATTTGTATTCCACATCATAACATCATGTAGTGCACTGGGAGTTAAAGTGTTAATTCTCCAGTTCCGGGTACCTGTCCAGAAGAAAAGAACTACATACCCCAGGGTCTTTGTGTTCGGAGAGGAGATATAACCCCTGGCAAGGTCACCTGATGTTCCTTTTTTTCCTTTGGCTCTCCTCTCTGCTTCTCAACCCGACTGCACATCTCACCTCAGCTTTATGGTGAGGTCTTTCCACCTTTCGGACACTCTCTCTCATTATATTTGATTTTACTAGCTGCAATTCTAATTATATTGTATAATAGTTTGTTATCTTGCATTCCGATACCATATTTAGTAAATTAGTTTGTTTCTCCTCAGATCATTGCAACTGTTTTTAATTATTTTGGAGTACTCTGTTTCCCCTTTCTGGAGGCACAGATCCATAGATCCCTCCGCTCCCCTAGTCATGGAACCAGGCCGAACCAGCCCATAAACTGTCGACAACTGTGAAGGTAAAATTAAGTTAAATTGAAAGCTGAATAAGAGAATAAGATAGTTAGGAAAGGCAGAATTCCAGACTGCATATCAGGAAAGGAAGAAAGACATTATAAAATGGAGACTGAAACTAGAATGAAAANGTGCTGCCTTGGGATATGGAAAAGGTATTGGTATCATCATAGTCCGTACAAAACTGAAAAGAGAAAGAGCATAAAAAATAAAATAGATTTTTTAATCATTATATTTCAAAAAGTGTATGTTCAAAATGAAAACATGGTTGTTATAAAAAAGGAAGTGAGAAAATGCTTCAAAGAAGGTTATTTCCTCTTACACTCAAATGCTGGAAAAGAGTAGCAGAAGTCATCAGATAACTTAGGAGGTTAAGAAAATAAGAAACAAGGAAAATGTAAATACAGGTTTGTCATCAGATGGTTTGGTTTGGTTGGTCAGTTTGTGCTGCTTTTTTTTGTTTGTTTGTTTGCTTTTTTCTTGTTGTTGCTTCAAATTATTTATTTATTTATTTACTATAGGGCTTTAATGGTGGAAAAGTCATAAAGAAAACAAAAACCCTTACTTTAAAAAATGACTATCTTAAGAACTGAGATATTTTTATAAACTGACATTGATACTCATTTCTAAAAATACCAGTAATGTTAACATCATCATAAAATCATTGATGCCTCAGTGTAAGTTAAAGTCTCCTTAGCTATAAAGTTCTTCTTACCTTTTCTCAAGGATGTACATAAAGGAAATACACAGGAATAAATTGTGTGTATAATATCTAGAACAAAGCCAACATAATTAGTGAAAGATTGTACAGATCTTTATAGTCAGTGTTCCAAGTGGAGTGAGATGCATTACAATTTCACTTATCCATGTTTTCTGAAATTATCAGAACACTTTAGACAAATGTCTAAAACACTGAATATTTACAAGAGTTCTGTAAGATTCAACATCTTGTAAAAATACAGTTTATTAGTTGATACTAATAGCTATCAGAGAATCACTGAATAACAGATGGGGAAGGGACGTCTGGACAATGCGCAGTCCAACTCTACTGCTCAAAGCAAGGTTTAGTAGAGAAGGTTGCTCACAACCATGTCCAGTCTATCTTGAGTATCTCCATGGATGAAAACATCACAGCTTCTCTGGGCAATCTCTCAGTATTCAACCAACCTCACAATAAAAATATGGTTTTTTAGGTTTTACTGTGTTTCAGTTTGTACCATTTGTTTCTTGCATTGTCACTGTGTGCAATTGAGAAGGCTGTCTTCATACATTGGGCAGCAGTATCATTCGGAGGCAACTGACTTTTACAGAACGATGCACTTTCTGTCGGGAGATATTCTCCATTAGTACTCACTAAATATGAAACTCTTTAGGAGACAACAGATCTTGATTCTCAGTTTTCCTAGAGCTGGACCATTTCATCCCTTCTACATATGAAAAATGTGTCAGGATAGAGTTACACAAAGCCTGCAAGAAGCACTTAACTATTTTACTGAAAAAAAATGTGTTTTTATAAGAGATAAAAAGAATCCATACACATTCACAGTTGACATGAAGCTATATAGATATATTTTTGAACTGATATAGATTAATTCACAGAAAAATCTTTATACAATCTAAATATTTCTATTTTGCCGCAAACATTAATAGGGTCTGTCTATGTCTAAGATGTTTATTTCCAAAAATATCTCTTGGTAACAGTGAAAATTATCAGATGTATCAGCACAGAAGAGCTCTTAAGCATGTAGTTGAGCCTTCGAAATATCTACACTAAAGGAATGAGTACATTTTCATGGTCTAATTCTACATTTCTTTTACCAGAAAGCATCAATATGAATCCACTGTACTGTCAAACAAGAAAGTGGTGGAAAAGATTCAAGATATAAACTTCTGACATAAACACAACATTACAAAACACTTTCCTTAAAAGCATTCTCTGCATTTATAGCCATTAAACAAAATGAGAAGTGGTTTGGTCAAGCTCTCCTTGTTTTCTTCTATGAAATATTTATTATCTTGTTCTACTTGCTGAATATGACAGTATTTAGTTACTCTTTATAAGTACCAGCTTCTATAAATGAAATAAAAATTTCTTCTGGTTTGGAAAGCAAATGTATATTGTGTTATTATATTCCGGATCTTCAAAATGATGAAAGAAATGTAATATCTTTAAAACTAACCTGCATAAAGCAGAATTGTTATAAGAACCACCCTTAATCAGTTTCAGGAAAAAAAAAGCACCAAAGGAGTTGGCGTAGTAATCCTGAAATCATCAGTAAGCCACTGTTTAAAATTATTCTCTATCTAATGTTAGTCACTACACTTCCAATAGCTTTATATTTTTATATTTTTATAGGAAGGGATGCCACCCAGAGGGACCTGGACAGGCCCAAAAAGTGAGCCCCGTGAGAACCTAATGAGGTTCAATAAGGCTAGGTGCAAGGTGTTGATCTTGGGTCAGAGTGATCCCAGATATATGTACAGACTGGGAGAAGAACTCATTAAGGACTTGGGCGTCCTGGCGGCTGAAAAGCTGGACATGAGCCAGCAGTGTGTATTTGCAGCCTGGTAGGCTGAAAGTATCCTAGGCTGCGCCAGAACAGGAGCGGCAGGGAGAGGGAGATGATTGTCCTTCTCTACTCTGCCCTTGTGAGGCTTCATCTGGAGTATTGTGTACAGGCCAGGGGCCCCCAGCACAAGGATGTGGAGCTTTTGAACTGGATCCAGAGGAGTGCCACTAAGATGACCAAAGGGCTAGAGCACCTATCCTATGAAGATAGGCTGAGGGAGATGGGCTTGATTAGCTTGAATAAGAGAAGGCTTCTGGGAGACTTCGTTGTGGCCTTCCAGTACTTGAAGGGAACATAAAACAGGAGAGGGACCAACTATAATAATCTAATAGTGATAGGACAAGGGGGAATGGTTTTAAACTAAAAAAGTGGAAATTTTTTTTCTCAGAGGGTGATGAGGCACTGGGTCAGGTTGTCCAGAGAAGTTGTGGACACGCCATGGATAGAGGTATTTAAGACCAGATTGGCTGAGGTCCTGGGCAGCCTGATCTAGTTAGTAGCTGGCAAACCTGCCCACTGCAGTGGGGTTGGAGCTGGACAGTCTTTAACATCTTTTCCAATGTAAGCCAATTTATTATTCTTTGAAATGACTGTAGTTTGCAGTGTGTTGATAAAAGACAGACACATCCTGAAATTATACTGGGATGAGATCCATATATGCACTGTCCTTAATCTTACAGTACTCAGTCCAGAGAACCTTGAGCATACTCGAGTGCTACTGATGTTACTAAACTTCATCCAGTGTTTATGGATTTCATGTTTCCTTAGACACAAGCATTACCATGGTATTTTTTTTTTGTTTGTTTTGTTTTGTCTTCTTTTCTCAAGAAAACACCCCATTAGGTTAAAACAGAGTAAAGGAAATATTTTCCTTACGACTCATATGACCATTCCATTGTGCAGCTAAGAACAATAGAAAGCAAAGCAGTGTGAAAAGGTCTCTAACCCACGGTGAGATGTTCTACTGAGGATAGACTGCTGTTCATAAAATAGAGATAAGTATTTCAAACATTCAAACCCTATGAGGAAAACAAGGCATGGAGACAAGTATGATGACTCGATACCCACAAGTGGAGATTGAAAACACCGGGCTACAAAAATTCTCTTTTAATGCTGCACCCACCGCCATTCTCTCTGGCCTTGAGATTTGCAGCATTGGCTCCATAGCAGTAAAATTAGAGCATAAATCAGTATTGTTTAGTTTTGAAGACTTTTTGAAAACCTCAGACAGTCCTAGAAATGAGCTTTTATCACCTGGGAGTCATGAAGGGCAATGAACTCAGGTTATCCTCCTCCTGACTGATTATTTTGCTAATTTTTAGGTTATTTCCAAGTAAGCGGACATCATTAACACCCCCGACATAACCATTTTCAAATACAGCTTTTCATCCTCTTCATTACGGATGACTTTGTTACTTAAACTAGAAGGCATCATAGACTTAAATTTCAAATTAATGTCAGGGCTACAAAGGAACCATTAAGTTTTGAAAGTTGGATTCTTGAATACATTTGTTGGTTTGATATATCTTCTTCACTGATTTGAATATCTTTACAACAAAAAGGTGATTTATTTTTAAATAAATTTCTTTAGGACTGAATTATCTTTTCACAGGACATATCTAAAGTTTATGAAGTTTCATCCCAAATACAGGGATTTCAGGGATTTAGAAGTTGAGCAATAAGATGTTGATCATTATATCTTGTGTTTTATGAGTCTCATTCCTAATGCCCTACAATATACTCATATTCATGGAACTGATAATCTTTGCTTCACCATTCTCCTCCACTTTCAAGTTCACATTTCCTCTTCTCAGTTGAGGTTTATATGTATGTCTTAATTATTATTTATTTTGTCTTTCTAAAAAGAGCTACCTTACCATGTAATCTTTTACCTGGAACAATGTTTTTTCATTCATTTGTTTTTATGGCAATGGAACAAAGGAGATGAACACTCTCTATTTATAGAAAGAAAAATGAAATCATGTTCCTGAAATCACAAAGTAGACTTGTAGCATTTTATAGACTGCCTCCTAGTCCTGTGATACAGTCCTCAATCCCTTGGTAATCAAGTCTTCCTCTGAATGGTTACTGATGAGAAACTGAGAGTGGGAAATTGTAATCTGTCAGCTGTGACCGCCAGACAAAGCCAACAGATATCAGAGTGATAGTAAAATAACAAACACACTGGGACAAATGGAAGACATCATGAAAACAATGTTTGTTCATTCCAAATTATATAGCTGTATAGGTTGGGAGATCCAAATTTTGAAATGTTTGTGGACTTGGTATTTTTATGTGGAAGTTTCCATCTAGATTAACCTAATTCATGATTGAAGAGTTTTGAGAATCCAGTCAATGATTTGTCCCAATTTTAGAATTTTGTTTGTATGGTTTTTGGCTTACTCAGAGTTAGAGAAAAAAAAAAAAATCCCACTTAGGAAGATATGTCTTAACCAATTCTGAAGACAAATTGTAATATTTATCTAATAAATGATCTCAAATAGTTAATTTTTGATTGATCTATCCTGGACTTGAATTGTAATTTTCTAAGCTAAAGATATTTTGTATACAACTATAACATTGAAAAAAAACTATANAAAAGAGCTGTGCAGCAGCTGTAGTAGACAGGAATGAGTAAAAAACATATGAAAAGAAACCCTGTAGAAATCAAGGTCAGTGAACATGAGGAAGGAGGTGCTCTAGGCACCCAAGTGAGGGCAGCCCATAGAGAAGACTGTATAGTGAAACAAGGCTGTATCAGTGCAGCTCACAAAGGACAGTGCTGGAGCAGATATCCTTGCTGCAGTTCATGAAGGACCCCACACTCCCGGAGGTGGACATGACAACTAGGAGGCTGCAGCCCTTGGAGAGCTCATGCAGAAGCAAGCTGCTGGCAGAAACTGTGGCCTTTAGAGATGACCCCACAAAAAGCAGTGTGCAGTGACAGAGCAAGGGGCAATGGGCGCAAACTGTAAGACGGAAGGTTTCATACATACCTGATGAAGAACTTCTTTACTGGAACAGAAGATATTTTTTCTCTGGAGATATTCAAAACCCACCTGGATGCTTTCCTGCATGACCTGCTACAGGGAACCTGTTTTGGCAGAGCATTGGACTCAGTGATTTCTAGATGTCCCTTCCAACCCCTACAATTCTGTGATTTTGTTATCGGTCTGCTCTTGAATGACTGTAACGCCATGGGAAAGGTCCATGGTTTGTGAAAAAGTTTGTGAAGGATTGTATCCCATGGGGGGATCCCACATTGAATTAAGGAAAAAATGTGAGGAGAAAGGAGTGTCAAAGTGTTTCAGACTGATTGTAGTGCCCATTTCCCTAGCTCCCCTGAATCTCTTACGGTGGGAGGCAGAGGTGGTAAAGGGGAATGAAGGAGTGAAGTTGAGCATGGGAAGAGAGGAAATTGAGGGAGATGGAGTGGGGGAGGTGTGTATTTTATCTATTAGTTCCCCAGTATTCTTCTTTATTTTTATTTGACAATAAATTAAATTATTTTTTCCCAAGTTAAGTCTGATTTATGCATGCTGGTAACTGTTGTGTGATCTCTCTGTTCTGATCTCAAGTCACAAAGTCTTTCATGTTCTCCCTGTCTTACTGAGGAGAGTATGTGAGAGTGGCTTGCTGCTTAACCTGGCAGCCATCCAAGGTTAATCCACCAAAGGGCTACATGAATGCAATTCACATTATGTCTAATTTATATTAAACACATCGAATTCTGCAATATTACTAAATAAGCTATAGTCCTCCATATCTTTACTAGAGAACTCTGAATTATTGACAAGTTTGAAGTTATGATGAGCAATTCTAAGTCACACAAGTAAGTCACAAATATTCAGAGAAAATAAATAGTAACAAGTTGTCATGTGTATAAAATTACTTGTATGTTTTGCTAACTGATCACGCTTAGGAAAACAAGCAGACAAAAAATAACAAGCAATAGTACTGTTCTTAACTCACAGTATTATTAGCATGTTAACATTTTTTATTCAGCTGAATAACTAAACTTCTTATTGCATAAATTTGTTTAAAATTATTGTTTTTATTTATATTAATACCATTAGACCCTAATACAAATAATTGCAGTCATAAAACAGAATTGCCAAAGTGATGATATAAGACTCGTTGACTGCTGTGAAACAAGCGGGCTCTGGCTGGTATGAACAATCACTGCAGTATGATTAGTGTGTGGTATTCCAGCACCAGTATTGCTTGCTGCGAGATAATATTTTACTATAATGATGAATCATATTTGCAAATACAGTGATAATATGCACAGGACTGTGTCTACTGATACTCATTTAGAAACATCCATTTGCTGATACTTATATCTTTGCCAGTTTATCCGTTGCAGAGCATAATAAAAATCTTGGAAGCTTTTCCAAGACTGTCAAAAAATATTGTTCATAAACAATAAATGTGACCTGAAAAATGCCTCATTTGCAAAGTAACAATAGTGTTTTATTCAGTTCAGCACAGTGCAGTACTACACTGACAATTTAGCAGTGGCTTTGTGCTGAATTTTAATTGGTTGCTTCAGCTTACAAAATTGCACCCTTTATTAATCCAGTATTATGGAAGAATGCAGTCACCTAAGCTAAACTGACAGTTCTTGCAATTGCAGGCATTTCTGAATTTGTTCTGAGACTACTATAAATTGTCTCTACATTGCTGCTTTGGTCATTTCCAGGGTTCATCCAAATTTCCAATGGCAATAAAATAGTTATGATGTCTATAGATCAGTAGGTACATAATTAGAATAATGAAGGTTGTATTTCATCCAACTCTGAACACAGCAATTTGGAGTCATCTGTTCTGGTCATACTATAGTTTCCTGAAGTTTAGTAAATACTTAAATTTTTCTCTCTGTTTCTGCTACTACATATCTCTCAGTACTTCTGACTCAGATTTCAATTTACTACTTAATTGCTTATATTCCTCAAGTCTCAAAAAGTTAGGGAAAGAAGGTGAGAATTAGATAAAAGAAATTAAAAATGGAAACTATAACAATTCTGAAGTAAACCAAAATTCATTTAGGACTTTACAAGCTAACTTCATAAGAGCAATTGAAAATTGTTCTTTGGTCTATGAGAGCTGTGAATGAAGTTTTCTTCTAGTCTTGCTATCCCAGGAAATATCAAATATGCCTGTACTTGATCATTAAATATAGATATTTTAAAAACTTTCTACTTACCAATTCAGGGGCACACAGTGTAAGGGTTGCAAAGGAAGGAAAGAGATCTGATTTGCAAACAAACAAAAAAAACCCTCCACTAAACATACAACAGAAAATTTCAGAACAAGGGTGATCAAATGTTGAGACTGATTGCCCAGGATGTCTGAGAATCTCTCTCCTTGGAGCTACTTAAATTTGACAGAGCAATGCTTTGAGAAACCTACTGGAATAATCTAAGTGACATTCCTCAAGGGTGCATGCAGGTACCAATATTAACAATTATCTTCATCAATGCTCATATAGATAGTTGGATTAAATGCATTGTCAACAACTTTGCAGATGACACCAAGCTAACTGGTGTAATTGATGTGTTGCCAAGATGAGATACAATACAGAAGGACTTTGTTAGTCTTCAGAAGTGGACCTATGTGAACCTCATGAAGTTCAGCAAGACCAAGTGCAAGGTCCTGAACTTGCTTCAGGGAAAAAGTGATAAACTACTATATATTACCTATAGAAGAAAGGGCTGGGTAGGAAAAGCACACTTAAAGGCCTTCAGATTCTGTCTTCTCAATTTAAACAAGTGTTGCACAGACAAGCTTGCTCTTCTGCATGCATCTGCTGTGCACTGGGCTTTGATTTATCTGGAGAATTTAAGATCATTAACGGAACTTCTTCAGTCTGTGCAAATTACATGTTTAATGTACTGTGGTTGTGATTCCCTGTACTAGAAAGTACTGGTCACATAATGCCATGTACTTAATTTCAATTTGGTTCATGGATAAGGAAATATCTTGCAGTGATAGATTTGGATTCTATCCACAGCAATTACTTCAGTGCAGTTATTAATAAGGTATATTAAAAACAACAACAACAACAACAACAACAAAACCAACTAACAACCTTGTTGCAATTTTGTAAAAAAAACCTTGATAACATCCGATAGAACCATATTTTAAGTTGGTTGCTTACTTCTTGGAGAACTTTTCCCCAAGCTAGATTTTTGGAGTTTAAACTGGTGGGCTTTGCATCCTGTTTTAGAAGACAGTAAATTAATAATGTAAAATAAAGTCTTCTGTATATATGTCTAACATATAATTCTGTAGTTGAAAGGATTATAAACTTAGAAGATCAGNATTATTTTTAAATTTTTCCATAGCATCTGAATAGGTTAGTGTGAATCTTCAAATTGATTTGGATTCCACAAAATGTAGACCTCTTTTGGTCTGAAGAAATTAGAAGAACTATAAATAAGTATGTCCAAACAAAGAACAATTAAGGGAAATTATATAATTCAATAGCAACTAGTAAATGTATTTATTTGCAAATCTGAGTATTTCATGATGGAAAAACAATTTATTTATTCATTTTCTTTTAAAGTTTTGTCTACACATGGGACGTGTTTTGTAATAAGCTCCCAAACATCAGAGGATTTTTATTCAATTGCTTTGTGAGAAGAAGCCAATATTATTTCTCATTCTCAGCCTTTCAGTGTCATTTGGGGATTTTGAAGAACTTACATGGCCGAGATCTACAACATGGAGGAGTTTGGTGTCTCTTTGTTTTTTAAGCTGATTATTTTATTGTCTGAAGGTTTTCTGTATTAAATATTTAAAATGAAACCATGATTTTCCAAAATTGTTACTAAAATTCCTATTATCTAGACTGTTTTTCTCACTTAGAATATCTTTTGATTTCTAAAAGCTACCACAGTAGTTTGATGGTGTTTATTATAGCTTTGAACAACCTGCTGTATAGGTTTCAGATTCACTACAATATTGTATTTCAGATGTGTTTAGATCAAAGCATCAGGGATTATGTTTTCAGGTGGAGACTGGCAGAAACTTTTAATTCAAACATGCTACTTATAGAACTCAATTTTCTGTATTGTCCGAAGGCATACCTGCAGCAGTAGTTCAGTATTAATTTCGTACACTGCTGTATCTTAGTGCAGCAGTAATACATATTATTTTCACTGAATTACAAAGACAAATAGCTAACCTGAGAAAAGTTCTCTTCATCCATAATCAGCTGTCAGGAAGCAACAAGAGCCAGCTATTCCCTAAGAGCATTCTCAGCCTCAAGCTGAAGTTGATCTACGAAAGATATGGAGGAGTAACCTTGTCAGCCAGAGCTGTATCTAGCAAGGGAGCAAGACAGACCTTTAGATAACTGCCAGGTCCAAACAGATTTCTGAATACATACAGTATGAGGCAGGGTCAATGTCAAGTCTATAAATCAGGGTTGGGCTTGAGTCCAACCTGAGCTTGACACCCAGCACCAGGCAACAAGACTGACAGGACCAGGCCAAGATCATATCAGGAATTCAGGCTGTAGGCTGTTGCTCACATCAAAGTACTCTACAGTCAACAGGGCATGTGGCTGATCTGGAGACCAATGACCAATGCTTCTCAGCTAGGGAAGGAGCTGAAATTGAACCTTTCAGATCATAGGTTTGTTTGGAAGCCTCAGATGAGGCTGATCAGAGCCCCAAAGGCTTGCTAATGCACTCAGGACCCTGATATCGGCTTGGAAATGCTATGCATTATGATGACAAATTTGATGCTATAAATCAGATGCTACTCTGAATATGTGAGACTCTGAAAGCAGGAGACCTCTGAATTAGCCAAGAAAGTCAAAAGTGTCATTGCTGTTCACTAGCCAAGCATAAAACTGTCCCCTTATTGCAAAGAAGGTTAAAAATGCATCTTATATAATGCTTATTGAATGATAATTAATTTCAATAAAACATATAGAAATACATTTTAGGCAAACAGGCAAATATAATATATTCCATGATCTCCCTTAAAAGAAAGCGTCCAGGAAATTCTGAATAAAATATGAAGTAGATACTTGTTTTAAGTTCTCTTTCATCTGCCTGCTTATAATAAGAATAATATCCAAGATTCAGGATAAAGCACAATATATTTTGTATAGAGAAAGATTATATTCTTATAAAATATCTTTGAAAATTCAGGGGGGATTAAGTTAATTGATCTCTTTTAATGGAGAGTAAAAAGTGCAAGTATTTCTGAACCATGTGTGCTTTCCCCTTTTCCATAATTCTTATTATTTTGACTAGAATCTAAACTTTATCCTCACAAGCCTTCATAAAAAATGAATAGAAAATGAAAAGAACAAAGGTGGATTTCTCTCAGTATTAATTTTAATTTGAGGCAGGAATCACTTTTCTTTACTACATGATATGCAACTAACATAAATAACTTAGATCAATACCTTGAAAAATTTGAATGTTTCAATGAAAAACAGATCAAGACATGGAAGTACCCCAAGACTACTTGTCTACAGCCTTGTATGGTGAACTGCTTCAACTGTGTGTTCATCTTATATGGTGAACTGCTTTCATTTTCCCGAAAGCGTATATAACAAAATGGTATTGTATATAGTTTTTCATAAAATGAATTTTTCCAGGTGCCGTAGTTTGGAGAAAAGTTAGTTTAATGGGGTGTCAGATAAAGGGGATTGTAGTGCTTTTGCTGTTGTTTATTTGTTTGTTACTTTTTTGTTTTCACAGAAAATGAACCTGATTCAGACTACATTTAGTGACAGTATTGCAAATAGGACAAGAGGGAGGAAAGAACTGACAAGAATAATTGAATTTACTGGTAGTTGCAAGGGGGTGGGCTTTAAACAATTTTGTATGCATTGAAAATTGGAATGTGTTCAGAAGAAAAAGAAGAAAAGAAGGAATGTCTTGAAATAAGGACCATTCTCATTATGGAAGACAAAGTGGTATCTTGCAGGATGTAGGTTAATAGTGACAGCTTGTCGGACTTATAAAAAATGATTTGGAAGCTGTTTGAACCCAAAGGATTTCTAAGAATATGGCATTAATAAAATACATAATCTTGCAGAATTTGGTAAAGAGAGAAAATCAGTAACAGACATTTTAGTTGTTATCTTCTGGGGTTCATTCTCTTCCCTTGCACTGTGGCACGTAACAGCTTCTTAAAATTTTCTGTGTTAGTGTATCAAACATTTATATTTGCAATAATTAGGAAATTAATCACTAGTAGTAATGATGATAATTACATAGCAACCAGCATAGTAAAGCCAGAATCCTAAGGAGCATTAACATTTCCAGCAGGAACTTCTAGATGAAAGGTTACTTTCTTGGACCTCAAAGAAAAGGGCACTGAGTCATGGAGAAAGTAAAATTAGGATCCTTTCAACCAAAGCTTATCTGTGTTAATAATAAATGGGGTAATGAATGTACCTCCAGATGGTGATATCGTCTTTGCTGTCTTAGATAGCTGAAGAAGAGAATTAACTTTGGAAGTACCTATACGTAGCAATTGACTAAGCAATTGTCAAGCATAAGGCATTTAATATTAAGTGAAGTAAGTCTGGTATTCGGTGTTTTTTCCCTCTTCATACAGGATGTCAGTAAAGAAGTGAAAAGGGGCAGATTCATTTCTTATGTTTTAACCAGGAATACTTTCTGGACTATCTCTTTTATTTGAGGTAATATTCACTGGATTCTTGATTACTTCACAGAACTAGATAATTTTTGAAATGTCACAAACCTGAAACGATGTATGTGAAACTACATCAATATCTGATGATTTGATCTGTTTGCATTAAAGCAAAATTTTTACTGACATCAGATTTACAAGAATTACTGGATATTCTTAGATATTTAAAAGAATTATAAATTTACCTATAGGGGATTCACATGGCTGTTACTTTATATATTGAGGACCAAAAACCTAGCATGCCTTAGACTTAAAGTAAGTCTTTTCACAAGCTCCACAATATTTAATTTGTTGCTGCTAGTATTATTCATTTTGTTTTCCTCCACACTTCTTCATCTGTCCAGGAAAACTTGTTCTGAACTAAAATAATAAATAAATAAATAAATAAATAAATAAACAAACCTGTTTTCACCAATTCCAAAATTGGTTGGCATTGAGAGAAAAGCCTGTTCTCAGAAGTTTTCCAGATGCAATTTTTGCAGAACTTGGAGATTTATGAAGCTCAGATAACTCAGTGAAGTTCTCTGTGTATATGTGAATTTAAAGCAAGCTGTTGACCCTTTTATATTTGTCTATCCTTTTAAAGCATACAAACAAGCAAGCATCATGTTGTCTTTTGTCTGTTTTGCTAACAGTTATAAATGTTGACAAATTTTGCTGAAAAAAATCAATATATATACCAATTAAAAGCTCGATAGCATTAGTATTAGAAAAGGAAAAACTTTTAATAAAGATCACTGAGTGTCCAATTTATGGATAGAGAAAAAGAAAATTGTGTGTACACAAAAGTAAGTGCAAACTAATTAAAGTATACCAAAAAAGCAGAGAGAGATCTTCAGAAGAAGAAAGAAAGTTTGTCAATAAATCCCAGTCACAATCTTTATCATCCTTTATTTTTTAATATAATGTAACAAACACACAGTTCATAAACCATGGATTGATCTTTTAAAAATCATTTAAGGAGTTGCTTGAACTCCTGTAGAAGTTAGTGTCAGGAACTATTAATTCCTTTCCATGCTGTCCTTTCAAACTTTTACACTACTGACCACATGATTAAAAAGCGGATCATGCAGGCTGCTCTTTTTGAAGGTAGAAATGTGATTATAAGAGTTGAAAATTATAGTAAGAAAGCCAGTAATTGCAGTCTGACTTGTGCCAGTTCTCAGTCCAAGAATATTATACAGATAACAATATATAGCATTCTGCAGTGCCCTGGATAAATCTCCTCATGTCTGACTGAGCTACTTTCATTGTGGAAGCAATTAGAGAGTTGTCCAAAAACACAGACATTAGTAGCTGACTAGGTTAAGTTAGACTGACAGAATACATACATGTACATATATATGTGTTCTTCAAAATGAGAAAAGAGACCTCCTTTTTAGACTTTATGTCTCAAAATCTATAACTCTTTAATCAAATAACAACTCTGAATCATCTTTTATCTTGAAAAACAATCGCAAGTATCTCTCATGTTGTAAAAGCAGTTCAGAAGATGGCTGATGTAATCTTTTTTTTTTCCTGAATCCTATATCAATATATTTTGATGCACAAGTTCTATCAATTATGTTATATTTCTTTCTCACTTATGTTCATCGTTAAAAGACACCTTGTGATAAACTTTCATACACAAAATATTTAAATGTTAATAATTGATTGTTTTTGGATTCTGTTAATGTTTTATTCAATTAGATAAATAAGCTAATTCATTAAATATTTATGAAATCTTTGCCTTCTCAAAATAAGTGGCAAGCCTGAAATCCTTAAGAGATCACATATCCTGAGAATTACTTCAGGTATGCTATTTTAATTTATGCCTAGTTTGAAAATTATACTGAAATTATAATTCTTTTATTTTGAAAGTTTTTCAGTTATTTAAACTGCTCTTAGAATCTTTGAATGTGTATGAAGCAAGTGACAGTAGTTTCATTGTTAGATGAAAGTGGCTGCCCTAATCTTCAGATTAGTTTGTTAGGAAAGCAAACAACTTGGAATATATTCTAGTATAGAATATGTATAAATCATCATTCCAGAATTTTATGAATACTATGTGCTGGCATAGTGGGGCCAAAAAAACTTATGGCTTGATTTGTATCCTTAATTTTAAATAAATTACCAAGATACCCAGGATGCCGTTGGCTTCCTAAATAATAATGCAAAGGAATATATATTCTGGAAGATGGTGAAAAACAGATGGGATCTTAGTCTCTTTCTGAATTGACTTAATCTATCACCAGCGGCAGTTTATGGCTGGTTACTCATTTCTAATGATTGAGCTATTATTGAGATCTTGTTATAAACTTGATGACTTTAGATACTGATATGGAATCTAAAGATTTTCATTAGTTAGTAATATAATCATTCATCTGAATGTTAAATGAGTAATTAATTAAGTTTCTGGGAAATCAGACGAAGTAATCTCAACATGATAAAGAAAAACTTTTAAGAAGAAAAAAACCTTATTCTGTGACCAAGAAAAGGCTATTCTGTATCATCCAAGCTTTAAATATTTTCTTGATTTATGCAAAGTAATATTTCTACTTTACAAAGATTTTTTTATGGCAGAAAATGTATCCTGAAAAGGTAATTAAATGCAACACTAATCACATAAATCACACTGTGATTTATCAGATTTAAAGTCAAAGTCTTGACCTACTTCAGACATATGAGTTCTCATTTATGATTTTTCTCATTTCTTTGTGAATGTCTTTGCTGATTTCCTGGTTTCCGCCAAGACAGTGTTAATATGCTAATATGTTAATTGTTAATTATGTTACATTAATAGCATTTGGTTATTGCTGAGAGATGGGAGCATGCCATGGGCTGGGCCAGGCTGCTTGGCAGGGAAGATAGCAGCAGAGCCAGGAGAGCTGACCTGGATTGGCCAAAGGGTTATTTCATACCATGTGACATCATGAGGAAGGCTACAAAACTGTGCAGATTTTGCCAGGGAAGGTTGCAGTTGTTTGGGTGTTGCTGGGTATCAGTCAGCAGGTGTTGAGTTGTTGTGCTGCTAGTGGTACATCGGTTGGCAAACAGTTCTGTTTTTAGCTGGGCATCAGCTGGCATAGGGCATGTAATTGTATTGTGGGTATATACATAGATAGATAATTTTTATCACATTTTTGTTTCCATTTTCCTTTTCTGTCTTAGTGAATATTTTTTATCTTAAATCACAAGTTCTATTTTTTTTTTCCAGTTCTCTCCCTAATGCCGTGTGGTGGGGGAGTGAGCAAATGGCTGTGTGGCGTTGAGCTGCCTGCTGAGTTAAGCCACAACAGCTTAGTTCTGGACAAAAGACAAATACAAATTTTCCAGCTATTAGTTAGTTGAGGTGTTCGGAAACAGGAACTCAGTCTTGTGTGTCTTTGTGTTTTGCACACTGCATATAGTCACAACAGCCTAAGTTTCTTCCTGTCAAATGATTAATCTGCTTGTAAATACAAGAGCTGCTCCAAAAGTAATGACTCCTATTTTATTATGTTAGCCCATAACTTCAGAGGCAGATGTTGGTGGTATGACAGTAGAGGCTGAACCTTCCCACCAGTATTCCATTACATTTTGTGGCCACGTGACAGTTGACAGCAGAGGAGCAGTATGATTAAATGATGTCTGACATAGAAGTGCATATGAAGCAAAGATGTGGAATTGAATTCCTCCATGCAGAAAAAAATGCACCCATTGACATTCATCAATGCTTGATGAATGTTTACAGAAACCAAACAGTGGATGTGATCACAGTGAGATGGTGAGTGGCACATTTCAGCACTGCTGACAAGGATGATGGGCCACTTCTGCTGGTGGAGATTTTTACGAGCATGGCACGAAGGCTCTTGTTCATTGCTAGCAAAAATGCATAACAAATGGTTGTGACTATGTTGAAAAGGAGAGTTTTGTAGCTGAGAATTTGGTCTACCAAATACTGTTATTGTTTCCTTTGTATCTGTAGTAGTTTCCAAGGAAATCAATAGGAGGCATTACTGTCAGATCAATCTGAGTAGCTAGAATGCATATTTACACTCATAGTTATCATCTATTTGCAAAAAAAAAATATATACTTTTCCAGATATATGCCTAGCTATATATCAATTAGAAGGGACATTCCAACACATTTTACTGGAGAATACTATAACTAGTAGCAGTCTGTTCTCAAGATTTTCTGAAAGCTTACAAAATCTCTGGGAATAGGCACAGATCACTTTTTTCATTTCCCTATGTTTTCAAGGTAATTTTGTAAAAGGTAGTATTAGCAAACATGATGAAGACATAGTAATGTAAAGAAAAGTGTGGAGATATGAAGGGAAAGTTTAACTGTGCTGATTTTTGTCTTGCCTAAAAACACTACTTTCTTATAGTGATGTGCAGATATCTTAATGAGTAACGCATACTGTTAATATACTAAGCTGAGTATAATGCTTCTGTTTAAGTAAGTAAATGGAAAAATAAGGAACTCAGACCCTTAGTCCTGTAGTGATAAGGTAATAGTGTGTTTTGAGAAATGTTAGAATGCCTGTGCTGTATTCTGATACTGCAGAAGAGCGCACAACTTGCTTATTCCTGTACTATGTGAGGCCTGTGAGGATGATAGGACAATTGAGGGCATCTCAAATGATTTGAGACAATGTGTGTGGCTCATCCAAACTCAAAATATTGGTCCTGGTACAGCAGCCTACTGTGGAAGGAATGACCATCGTCAGTCTAGATAAATACTTCTGGTCAGTCTGCAATGACTTCAAAAATATTTACCAAAAACTAGTGAAAATCTTCATACACAGCCTTTCATGTGTCTAAGTAAAGGTATAAAAGTTAAATTGATCTGTGCTTATCCAGCTATCACTTATTCCACAGTTCAGGCACCTGAGNAAAACAGATCAAGACATGGAAGTACCCCAAGACTACTTGTCTACAGCCTTGTATGGTGAACTGCTTCAACTGTGTGTTCATCTTATATGGTGAACTGCTTTCATTTTCCCGAAAGCGTATATAACAAAATAGTATTGTATATAGATTTTCATAAAATGAATTTTTCCAGGTGCCGTAGTTTGGAGAAAAGTTAGTTTAATGGGGTGTCAGATAAAGGGGATTGTAGTGCTTTTGCTGTTGTTTATTTGTTTGTTACTTTTTTGTTTTCACAGAAAATGAACCTGATTCAGACTACATTTAGTGACAGTATTGCAAATAGGACAAGAGGGAGGAAAGAACTGACAAGAATAATTGAATTTACTGGTAGTTGCAAGGGGGTGGGCTTTAAACAATTTTGTATGCATTGAAAATTGGAATGTGTTCAGAAGAAAAAGAAGAAAAGAAGGAATGTCTTGAAATAAGGACCATTCTCATTATGGAAGACAAAGTGGTATCTTGCAGGATGTAGGTTAATAGTGACAGCTTGTCGGACTTATAAAAAATGATTTGGAAGCTGTTTGAACCCAAAGGATTTCTAAGAATATGGCATTAATAAAATACATAATCTTGCAGAATTTGGTAAAGAGAGAAAATCAGTAACAGACATTTTAGTTGTTATCTTCTGGAGTTCATTCTCTTCCCTTGCACTGTGGCACGTAACAGCTTCTTAAAATTTTCTGTGTTAGTGTATCAAACATTTATATTTGCAATAATTAGGAAATTAATCACTAGTAGTAATGATGATAATTACATAGCAAACAGCATAGTAAAGCCAGAATCCTAAGGAGCATTAACATTTCCAGCAGGAACTTCTAGATGAAAGGTTACTTTCTTGGACCTCAAAGAAAAGGGCACTGAGTCATGGAGAAAGTAAAATTAGGATCCTTTCAACCAAAGCTTATCTGTGTTAATAATAAATGGGGTAATGAATGTACCTCCAGATGGTGATATCGTCTTTGCTGTCTTAGATAGCTGAAGAAGAGAATTAACTTTGGAAGTACCTATACGTAGCAATTGACTAAGCAATTGTCAAGCATAAGGCATTTAATATTAAGTGAAGTAAGTCTGGTATTCGGTGTTTTTTCCCTCTTCATACAGGATGTCAGTAAAGAAGTGAAAAGGGGCAGATTCATTTCTTATGTTTTAACCAGGAATACTTTCTGGACTATCTCTTTTATTTGAGGTAATATTCAATGGATTCTTGATTACTTCACAGAACTAGATAATTTTTGAAATGTCACAAACCTGAAACGATGTATGTGAAACTACATCAATATCTGATGATTTGATCTGTTTGCATTAAAGCAAAATTTTTACTGACATCAGATTTACAAGAATTACTGGATATTCTTAGATATTTAAAAGAATTATAAATTTACCTATAGGGGATTCACATGGCTGTTACTTTATATATTGAGGACCAAAAACCTAGCATGCCTTAGACTTAAAGTAAGTCTTTTCACAAGCTCCACAATATTTAATTTGTTGCTGCTAGTATTATTCATTTTGTTTTCCTCCACACTTCTTCATCTGTCCAGGAAAACTTGTTCTGAACTAAAATAATAAATAAATAAATAAATAAATAAATAAACAAACCTGTTTTCACCAATTCCAAAATTGGTTGGCATTGAGAGAAAAGCCTGTTCTCAGAAGTTTTCCAGATGCAATTTTTGCAGAACTTGGAGATTTATGAAGCTCAGATAACTCAGTGAAGTTCTCTGTGTATATGTGAATTTAAAGCAAGCTGTTGACCCTTTTATATTTGTCTATCCTTTTAAAGCATACAAACAAGCAAGCATCATGTTGTCTTTTGTCTGTTTTGCTAACAGTTATAAATGTTGACAAATTTTGCTGAAAAAAAATCAATATATATACCAATTAAAAGCTCGATAGCATTAGTATTAGAAAAGGAAAAACTTTTAATAAAGATCACTGAGTGTCCAATTTATGGATAGAGAAAAAGAAAATTGTGTGTACACAAAAGTAAGTGCAAACTAATTAAAGTATACCAAAAAAGCAGAGAGAGATCTTCAGAAGAAGAAAGAAAGTTTGTCAATAAATCCCAGTCACAATCTTTATCATCCTTTATTTTTTAATATAATGTAACAAACACACAGTTCATAAACCATGGATTGATCTTTTAAAAATCATTTAAGGAGTTGCTTGAACTCCTGTAGAAGTTAGTGTCAGGAACTATTAATTCCTTTCCATGCTGTCCTTTCAAACTTTTACACTACTGACCACATGATTAAAAAGCGGATCATGCAGGCTGCTCTTTTTGAAGGTAGAAATGTGATTATAAGAGTTGAAAATTATAGTAAGAAAGCCAGTAATTGCAGTCTGACTTGTGCCAGTTCTCAGTCCAAGAATATTATACAGATAACAATATATAGCATTCTGCAGTGCCCTGGATAAATCTCCTCATGTCTGACTGAGCTACTTTCATTGTGGAAGCAATTAGAGAGTTGTCCAAAAACACAGACATTAGTAGCTGACTAGGTTAAGTTAGACTGACAGAATACATACATGTACATATATATGTGTTCTTCAAAATGAGAAAAGAGACCTCCTTTTTAGACTTTATGTCTCAAAATCTATAACTCTTTAATCAAATAACAACTCTGAATCATCTTTTATCTTGAAAAACAATCGCAAGTATCTCTCATGTTGTAAAAGCAGTTCAGAAGATGGCTGATGTAATCTTTTTTTTTTCCTGAATCCTATATCAATATATTTTGATGCACAAGTTCTATCAATTATGTTATATTTCTTTCTCACTTATGTTCATCGTTAAAAGACACCTTGTGATAAACTTTCATACACAAAATATTTAAATGTTAATAATTGATTGTTTTTGGATTCTGTTAATGTTTTATTCAATTAGATAAATAAGCTAATTCATTAAATATTTATGAAATCTTTGCCTTCTCAAAATAAGTGGCAAGCCTGAAATCCTTAAGAGATCACATATCCTGAGAATTACTTCAGGTATGCTATTTTAATTTATGCCTAGTTTGAAAATTATACTGAAATTATAATTCTTTTATTTTGAAAGTTTTTCAGTTATTTAAACTGCTCTTAGAATCTTTGAATGTGTATGAAGCAAGTGACAGTAGTTTCATTGTTAGATGAAAGTGGCTGCCCTAATCTTCAGATTAGTTTGTTAGGAAAGCAAACAACTTGGAATATATTCTAGTATAGAATATGTATAAATCATCATTCCAGAATTTTATGAATACTATGTGCTGGCATAGTGGGGCCAAAAAAACTTATGGCTTGATTTGTATCCTTAATTTTAAATAAATTACCAAGATACCCAGGATGCCGTTGGCTTCCTAAATAATAATGCAAAGGAATATATATTCTGGAAGATGGTGAAAAACAGATGGGATCTTAGTCTCTTTCTGAATTGACTTAATCTATCACCAGCGGCAGTTTATGGCTGGTTACTCATTTCTAATGATTGAGCTATTATTGAGATCTTGTTATAAACTTGATGACTTTAGATACTGATATGGAATCTAAAGATTTTCATTAGTTAGTAATATAATCATTCATCTGAATGTTAAATGAGTAATTAATTAAGTTTCTGGGAAATCAGACGAAGTAATCTCAACATGATAAAGAAAAACTTTTAAGAAGAAAAAAACCTTATTCTGTGACCAAGAAAAGGCTATTCTGTATCATCCAAGCTTTAAATATTTTCTTGATTTATGCAAAGTAATATTTCTACTTTACAAAGATTTTTTTATGGCAGAAAATGTATCCTGAAAAGGTAATTAAATGCAACACTAATCACATAAATCACACTGTGATTTATCAGATTTAAAGTCAAAGTCTTGACCTACTTCAGACATATGAGTTCTCATTTATGATTTTTCTCATTTCTTTGTGAATGTCTTTGCTGATTTCCTGGTTTCCGCCAAGACAGTGTTAATATGCTAATATGTTAATTGTTAATTATGTTACATTAATAGCATTTGGTTATTGCTGAGAGATGGGAGCATGCCATGGGCTGGGCCAGGCTGCTTGGCAGGGAAGATAGCAGCAGAGCCAGGAGAGCTGACCTGGATTGGCCAAAGGGTTATTTCATACCATGTGACATCATGAGGAAGGCTACAAAACTGTGCAGATTTTGCCAGGGAAGGTTGCAGTTGTTTGGGTGTTGCTGGGTATCAGTCAGCAGGTGTTGAGTTGTTGTGCTGCTAGTGGTACATCGGTTGGCAAACAGTTCTGTTTTTAGCTGGGCATCAGCTGGCATAGGGCATGTAATTGTATTGTGGGTATATACATAGATAGATAATTTTTATCACATTTTTGTTTCCATTTTCCTTTTCTGTCTTAGTGAATATTTTTTATCTTAAATCACAAGTTCTATTTTTTTTTTCCAGTTCTCTCCCTAATGCCGTGTGGTGGGGGAGTGAGCAAATGGCTGTGTGGCGTTGAGCTGCCTGCTGAGTTAAGCCACAACAGCTTAGTTCTGGACAAAAGACAAATACAAATTTTCCAGCTATTAGTTAGTTGAGGTGTTCGGAAACAGGAACTCAGTCTTGTGTGTCTTTGTGTTTTGCACACTGCATATAGTCACAACAGCCTAAGTTTCTTCCTGTCAAATGATTAATCTGCTTGTAAATACAAGAGCTGCTCCAAAAGTAATGACTCCTATTTTATTATGTTAGCCCATAACTTCAGAGGCAGATGTTGGTGGTATGACAGTAGAGGCTGAACCTTCCCACCAGTATTCCATTACATTTTGTGGCCACGTGACAGTTGACAGCAGAGGAGCAGTATGATTAAATGATGTCTGACATAGAAGTGCATATGAAGCAAAGATGTGGAATTGAATTCCTCCATGCAGAAAAAAATGCACCCATTGACATTCATCAATGCTTGATGAATGTTTACAGAAACCAAACAGTGGATGTGATCACAGTGAGATGGTGAGTGGCACATTTCAGCACTGCTGACAAGGATGATGGGCCACTTCTGCTGGTGGAGATTTTTACGAGCATGGCACGAAGGCTCTTGTTCATTGCTAGCAAAAATGCATAACAAATGGTTGTGACTATGTTGAAAAGGAGAGTTTTGTAGCTGAGAATTTGGTCTACCAAATACTGTTATTGTTTCCTTTGTATCTGTAGTAGTTTCCAAGGAAATCAATAGGAGGCATTACTGTCAGATCAATCTGAGTAGCTAGAATGCATATTTACACTCATAGTTATCATCTATTTGCAAAAAAAAAATATATACTTTTCCAGATATATGCCTAGCTATATATCAATTAGAAGGGACATTCCAACACATTTTACTGGAGAATACTATAACTAGTAGCAGTCTGTTCTCAAGATTTTCTGAAAGCTTACAAAATCTCTGGGAATAGGCACAGATCACTTTTTTCATTTCCCTATGTTTTCAAGGTAATTTTGTAAAAGGTAGTATTAGCAAACATGATGAAGACATAGTAATGTAAAGAAAAGTGTGGAGATATGAAGGGAAAGTTTAACTGTGCTGATTTTTGTCTTGCCTAAAAGCACTACTTTCTTATAGTGATGTGCAGATATCTTAATGAGTAACGCATACTGTTAATATACTAAGCTGAGTATAATGCTTCTGTTTATGTAAGTAAATGGAAAAATAAGGAACTCAGACCCTTAGTCCTGTAGTGATAAGGTAATAGTGTGTTTTGAGAAATGTTAGAATGCCTGTGCTGTATTCTGATACTGCAGAAGAGCGCACAACTTGCTTATTCCTGTACTATGTGAGGCCTGTGAGGATGATAGGACAATTGAGGGCATCTCAAATGATTTGAGACAATGTGTGTGGCTCATCCAAACTCAAAATATTGGTCCTGGTACAGCAGCCTACTGTGGAAGGAATGACCATCGTCAGTCTAGATAAATACTTCTGGTCAGTCTGCAATGACTTCAAAAATATTTACCAAAAACTAGTGAAAATCTTCATACACAGCCTTTCATGTGTCTAAGTAAAGGTATAAAAGTTAAATTGATCTGTGCTTATCCAGCTATCACTTATTCCACAGTTCAGGCACCTGAGTTGTTCATAAACTTCTATTTGAGTAAGAATTCAGTTTTCATACAGAGAATAAACCATTTTGGTCTTTATGAACCTGAAAAGAATATAAGAAGATACAACAGCTTCAAATTCAAACAAGGAAAAGGGAGAAGCAGGCAGATCCTCTTCGAACACAATAGATAAGAAAACAGTAAGGTGAATTCACAGCAAGGATAACCATCTTGTATTGATACCTGCCATCAGATTACACTCTTCCATTTCCTTGCAGCTCTGTCTGTCTCATCGTTTGCTCTCCTGCTGCCTGAAAATTCTCACTACATCTGCAACATGAGACAGCCTTTCTTCTAAAATTGGCTGTTCCATCCTCAGCCACTTTCATGATACATCAGCTCTATCTGTTTCTTCACCATGCTGAATATAACTGGTGGCATCTATTCTGTTTTATCAGAGATCAGAAAGAAATACTGCAGCTGAACACATAGTCCAGTGCACTCTGCAGCACTTTTTCTGTCCAGGAAACTGGAAAAAAAAAAAAAAAATAAAAAAATAAATAAATAGATAAACTGTCTCAGTGAGTATCCTAAATGGTCCAATTTATTCTACTGATTTCCTGCCAATGGATTGCCCCCTACTCAATAAGGAATAGACAAGGATAGAGCCTTGGCTAAAGAGGCAGAGTGATGGAGGATGTGAATGATGACATAGTTATTCTGAAGGTAACCTGCAAAAGAGCAAGAATTCCTGATCTAAAAATCTACAAATAACTTTCTATGTGGTACTGGTTCACTCAATACTGATGTGGCATTGAGAAACCATTATTGAATTTAGCCCTTCATTTCTTGTTTCTCTGGACTATGAATTTTGATTAATATTGTGCATAGAATTATTGTTCCTCAACATTAAATATACCTGATTCTTTTCCACAGCAATAATTGTTCAAAGAATCTAAAAAATATCCCCTTTTCTCAAATGGGGATACGTTTATTAATATCTATAAGGTGCCCAGATTCTACAGAGATGGGAATCATAAAAACAACTTGTAGAGCAATAGTGTTTGTTATACTTTTCTCCTTTGCTAGTGTGATTGTAAAGATTATAGCTCTTATTCCATCACACTTATTTGTTTGTAAATCAGGCCTATCTTCACAGCCATGCTGTTACTAGTAAAAATGAAGATGAAAATCATGTGTTACTAAATAACCTACTACTGTAAATTATTGTGGATCAATTCCATACTTCAGGCATAAATGAGACACAGCAGTTAATGTCAAATTCAAATCTGACCATATTCATATTTTAATCTAAATCTTAGATAGTAAAAACTTCCACTAATGCCCTCCTTTATCCCATACTTACCATGAGCTTTACCGCTGTACGAAGCACAGTTTGTGTCATACGGTGGGAAGAGGCTGTGCCACCATACCATTTTCCATTCCATATTAGCAATGTGATCACATCCATGAATAAAAACAGTTGTGGGTCTTTTGTTTTTTATTGTTTTGGGGTTGCTGTTTTTTCCCTTTTTTTTTTTCATTGCAAATATAAGATTACCTGAGATGCGTCATTATGTTGACCAATCTTGATCCAGAGTTATTTGAAGACAGTGAGGATATTGCATTGATTTCAGATTAATTTTACATCATGACGTAATGTGACAAATCTAGGAGCTCACTCCAACTGCACACTCTGAGTAGCCAGTAAAGGGTAGAATTATATTTATTTATCCTGAAGAGAGGGAGTTTATTATGTATGTGGTGACAGTAAAGACCGACAGTAGCTTTGACAGAATCTTGTTATCAACTTAATATGAAAAGAAAATTATTGCTTTCTTTAATCTCCCATTAGAATAGTAGATCTTTATTGATTACTTTCTTGTTGCTTAATAACAAACTCAATGCTTAGACATGAAAAGTATAGTCAGTTGATTTTAGAAAAGTATCACAATGTTTCATCTTGAATTTTCTTATTCTACAACACCATAGGCAGTCACTTGTAAAAACTGTAATTTGCATTGACTGTGGTCCCCATAGATATTACTTTCTGTGGCAATGTTTCTTCTATGGTTGGACACAGTTCTCTGTAAAGAGCACTTTGTTAGTACTTTAGAAATAAAAAAAAAATTAAATCAGTGAACTAACACCGACCTGCCAATGGGAAGGAATGCTTATATGCTCAGAATGTTAGCAATATTGCTGTGCAATTACACCAAGTATCTCATGCTTCCATCTCTCTGTGGTAAGCATATTATAATTTTTGGTTTATTCTGTTTTTCTTTAGGTCTTTGACAGTACACATTGAGAGTGCACAACATATTTCATTTTACTACATTGTGCAAACAATATTAATGTTAAGTACATTAAGATGGAATGCCTTTGACTTACGAAGTGTTTGAGTTCAGGATACCAAAGAAGCTAAAGTTCACTATATTCATGACATTTTCGTAACAGTTATTTTCCTTTAAATGTCTGCTTGGTCAAAGTGCAGTATACACAGAATGAACCTGAAGACCGGCCTGCCAGCGAAATTATTCTTGAAGTTTCTTTCTCCCCAATGTATGGAAAAAAATAGATTACACCTCTCTTTTCCATATCTCATTCCTTACATCTTTCTCCATAACATGCATATATATACATATCCCTCAAGATTTCATATACCACTAGAAATTGAGGTAATGAGATTGAGTTCTTTCAAGCAAAGGAGGAAATTGAATCCACATCTATGTGTAAAATAGAAGAGAGAAAAGTGTGCTGTATTCACTAGAACATTTTATTAAAATAAAGCTTGTCTTTCATCTGTGTTTTGAAAGTGAGACTTTCTCAGATCTGTGAAAAGTGCTAGTAGCTATAGTTCTAGTTTTTAACCTGAGATACATTTGTGCCCATCAATTAACACAGAAAATGAGTAGGTAAAAATGAAATTACTGTTTTACCGTCATCTTTCACAGTGAATCTCAAGATTATAAGAAGGCAAAAAGTGATGAAAAAGAAGTATTAAACAGCAACATTTAATAGAGAAAATACATAACAGATGATTTGAGAAAGCAGCAAAGTTCAAAAATACGGTCCTAAAATTGTATGCATCTGAATAGGGGAAATTTTGTTTTGGGAACATTTGTGTACAGGCTGTTAGTTCCTACATAGATTATTCATTTATATTTTTGAAATGTAAATCATGAAAACAGACATATTCAGTTAAATTAACTGTATTGTGCAAAGTCAACACTTTGGCATTTCCAAATCTTTACTTGTCCATTCTATCAGAAGAAAAACAGAAAGGTGAAAATCATAGTAGAAAATCCTCTGGCTCTCTTGGAAAGTGTCCCAGAAAATTTAAACTGAATTACAAAATAAAGAGCTGAAATTAGTATGCTGCTCAAACAAGAAAAGCAGTGATTGTTTAGTGATCTTTTGAATTCATAAAGGGTAAAAAGTCTTTTCAAGTGTTTTTTAAGAACAAGTTGGAATTAAACCATTTGGGAAAAACAGAGGCTTATAAGCAATGTGTGGCTGTTCCCTGTCTGTTTTTCAATGTTTGTTCCATTCACAAAAGAAGTGAGCCCTGAGGCATCTAAGTGCTTTGCAGTAATTATCCCCAAATGTTCAGTATTTACGAAAAATGGAATTTACTGTAGGGGATACTTCACTATTATCACTACAAAGGCATGTCACAACAGTGCATTCTAACATTGCTATAATTATCAGACTATCACTGACTGCTTTTTCATGGTCAAATCTTTTCTTATAAAACTTGCTCAAGGCTGAAATTTAGCATCAGGACAAAAATTTTCTCCACATCTAAGAAAGCCAATGCAATTTGGAAGTCCAAGAATCAGATCAGAATTGCCTTTTTGAATAGAAACTGTAAATCCAATCTGTGCAGTCTTAGAATGACATCGTTTTAATATGCCAACTCTGAAACAGTGTCCAACAGTAAGAATCAAAGTGCTAGTGTAGCTACTTCATAAAATGACACTGAAAATGGGTTTCATCATTAATAATACAAGTCTAGACAGTGGGCAGCCTTCTTATGGAAAGAGGCCTGAAGCCTGCTCAAGAATTACATAAGCTGCAGCTGCTGCTACAAACATGCGAATGTGAACAGACCCACAGATGCATGCCCACAGATTTACCAGCTTTGGCATGAGCCCGTGTGCGCTTTTGGGTATTCTCCAGGATCCTTCGAGGAGGTCCATGGACATAAAAAGCTATCACACACCTCTGTGGGGAGACCTCAGTGTAAAGCTACAGATACATCCCAGGTTCATTAATATTATGCCTGAGAGGTTTTTTTTTGTTGTTGTTGTTTTTTTTGGTACTAATTGAGATAAATTTAAATAACTGAAGATTAAATGCCCATAGGGCACAGAAAGACCTAACTTGGACCACAAAATCTAAAATTGTAGGTAAGAAATCTGGTCTGGAAAAAAAAAGTTGAGTCAAATTTCTGAATTCTTCTCTGTAAGCACAGGACTTAAGTAAGGAAAAACATTATGGGTTTGTTTGTGGGTTTTCTTGTTGTTTTTTTTTCCCTCCTTTATCTGTCACTACTAACTCACTAGATGGTAGTGATTGAGAGACTTAGATTTAATTTAAAAAAAACTACAACAACAAAAAAAAAACAGTTGATGGCTACACTGCATCATGTTTGGATATGCACATCTCAGTGTGCACACCAGAACAGAAGTAATAAAAATGCAATAAATTGAGTTTCAAGAGTTACTAAACACTTCAATTTAAGTTGAACAGGATATATAGTAATAAATCTGACCAACAGTTAGGTATGTAATTTTAGTAATAGTGAAAATGCTTTGTGTTTTCAGTCAATTTCTAACACAATGATAAATACTTTACTCATAGATATGCAAGGACTGCTTCAAAAGTAATGCCTCCTATTTAACTGTGTTGGCCTGACTTCAGAGGCAGATGTTGGTGGCAGGAGAGTAGAAGCTGAACCTTCCAGCCAATATTCTCTTAAATTTTCTTGCCATGTGACAGACGGCAGCAGAGGGGTAGTCTGATAAAATGATGTCTGACATTGAAGCATGTATGATCAAAAGGTGTGGAACTACATTCCTCCTTGAGGAAAAAATTGTACCCATTGACATTATTTGATGCTTGCTGAATGTTTATGGAGGCCAAACAGTGGATGTGAGTCCACTGAGTCAGTGGGTGGTTTGCTTCATCAGTAGTGGCAGCAACAGTGGATCACCACTGCTCAAGCAGATTTTTAGGAGTGAGGCACGCAGGCTTTTGTTTATCACTGGTGAAAATGCATTATGCTCTTCGTATCTGTTGTAGTTTCCTTAGAAATAAATAAAAGGCATTACTTTCAGAGAGACCTACAGATTTTGAAGCTCAACATTTTAATAGTTAAAAGATCTTTTGTCCTTGAATAGAAGCTATTTCAGAAGCATGAATTTTTATAGGCTTCCAAAACAGACATGTGAAAGAAGTCCATGTTAACTTTGCTTTTAACCTACCTACAAGAACTGAATTCCTTCCTCCTAGATGCTGTTACAGTTCTGCAGTGTCAATTGGGTGAATTAAGGACAGACCATGAACTTAGTCTTTCAGATGTAATTCTGGTTGTTTACTTTCTTTCGACTTCATTCAAGCCCCTTGGGGGCTATTTGCTAGGCAGCCATGCACAGAATTTTAGACAGCCAGTATACACTGGTTTTATTAGACGTGGTCTCCTTTTGCACAAAGCTTTTAAATCTCCTGTTTGCAGTCACCTGTTATAAGTTCAAAAGTAAAAGATTTTTATGATTTTTGTCAAACACCGCCAATAATAATAATAATAATAATAAATACAAGCATGTAAATCTGATGCAAATATTTCCTCTTGTAATTGTGTAAATACTGTCTATCATTTAAATAGAGTTACGAACATATAGAAGCTGCTATAGTAGAATTAGTATTAAATTATTATTATTATTATTATTTTATTTCTTAATGTGTTATCATTATTTGACAGAATTTCCTTCAGATACTCTAGTGGACCCGACGGATGTTAATTTTCTTCAGAGTAGCCCACATAGAGCTGAGTTTTGGATTTGTTACTAAAACATTGTTCATAACATCAGTGTTTTGATGACTGCTGTACAGTGCACTCTGTTCCTGCAGCAAGCAGTCTGTGGATGCGGACACAGTTAGACCAGCTGACTCCAAGTGGTCAAAAGATTATTCCAAATCATATGACATTGTGTTAATAAGGGAAATCCAGTCTTTCACATGTTTTATAGGTGTCTGAAAATTTTAAAATCCTTCAGCGTTGTTCTCAGATGGTCTTTGTGATTTAACATGAAATAATAACATGATATTTAAAACAGTAGCAGATGTGGGCAGAAAAAGTTATTTTACACTTAAAATAATGTTCTCTTACTAATTTAGAAGTTTGAAGCCTGATTTTTTTTTTGTTGTTCAAAATGAATTGAAATTAGCCCTTTTTCTTCTTTTTGTCTTCTTGTTCCTTCCCTCAAAAAANAAAAAAAAAAAGTTCATTTTTATTTCCAGTAGAACAAAGATGTGTGAAAAATGTCTGAAACTCTCTGTGAAACATTCCTCTTACTTTGTTCGGTGCTCAGTACTGGTGAATACTTTCAGTATTGGTGAATATTTTACATGCACTTATTTAGAAACATGAACTTATTTACAAATTCCTTATGTATAGCTCCTTAGCTGAGGTTAGTGAATGATAAACTGGCCTGTGGGTAAGTTAGTAAGTTTTTAACCAATTAACTGCTAATTTGTGTATTCCTCCTTGCATATATGATTATCCAAATGGCAGAGCGATCTGACATTTTTTATTTTGCTGTCACAAGTGCAAGTGTTTATGAAATAATTGCTTTTCCTTTGACATTATAAACTTAATCATCCTGAAGCTGCTGTTGCATTTAATAACATAGAATCACAAAATTGTAAAGGTTGGAGGAGACCTCTAGTGATCAAGACCAAGTCCCCTACCAAAGCAGGTTCCTTACAACAGATTGCACAGGTAGGCGTCCAGATGGGTCTTGAGTATCTCCAGAGAAAGAGAAGGAGAAGAACCTCTTTGGCAGCCTGTTCCAGTGTTCCATCACTCTGACAGAAAATAAGTTCTTCTTTGTGTTAGTATGGAACTTCCTGTGATGCAGTTTCTGCTCCTTGCCTCTTTCTCTGTTGCTGCACGCCACTAAAGCATACACCCACCCCCATCAACCTGACTTCTGCACTTCAGAGATTTATAATCAGTTATGAGATCCCTTCTTAGCCTTTTTTTCTCAAGACTAAAGAGTTTCAGATCTCTCAGACTTTCCTCTTATGAGAGATGCTCCAGGACCTTAATCATCTTTTTTCGCTCTCTGTTGCCTTTTCTAGAAGATCCCTGTCTTTGGAACTGAGGAGCCCAGAACTGGGCCCAGACACATCAGATAAATGGCATTCATCTTTTGCCCAGAAGTTTTATTATTGCTTCTATGCTGTACTGAGGCATTGCCAATGATCTCAGTTGTCTTAGCACCATGCACTACAGCACACCTAGAAAGCTTGTGGATTGGGATGCTGTATAACAGGAAGACAACTTCAGACCAATCTGGCTCCTTCCATCAGACAACATAGCATATTTTGTGAGCCAAGTGAGCTGTATGGGGCTGATCCTGAGCAAGTTAAATCAGTGTGGAAAGCATACCTTACCTTATGTTTCCTAATCTCTGCCAAGCTCCAATATGCGTTAGTAATAGAGAGTTGACTACTGTGATGATATTCCTAGAATTAATAAACCCATGCTGAACTCAGTGCTGTTATGACTTCACTGCTTCTGGCAGGTATACTGGATCAGCTGTCTTTTCACTTCACTGTGGGTCATGCTGTTAACAGACTCAGTGGGAGTATAGGCATTAGTGAGTAGAATTTTAGACAGCCAGTATACACTGGTTTTATTAGACGTGGTCTCCTTTTGCACAAAGCTTTTAAATCTCCTGTTTGCAGTCACCTGTTATAAGTTCAAAAGTAAAAGATTTTTATGATTTTTGTCAAACACCGCCAATAATAATAATAATAATAATAAATACAAGCATGTAAATCTGATGCAAATATTTCCTCTTGTAATTGTGTAAATACTGTCTATCATTTAAATAGAGTTACGAACATATAGAAGCTGCTATAGTAGAATTAGTATTAAATTATTATTATTATTATTATTTTATTTCTTAATGTGTTATCATTATTTGACAGAATTTCCTTCAGATACTCTAGTGGACCCGACGGATGTTAATTTTCTTCAGAGTAGCCCACATAGAGCTGAGTTTTGGATTTGTTACTAAAACATTGTTCATAACATCAGTGTTTTGATGACTGCTGTACAGTGCACTCTGTTCCTGCAGCAAGCAGTCTGTGGATGCGGACACAGTTAGACCAGCTGACTCCAAGTGGTCAAAAGATTATTCCAAATCATATGACATTGTGTTAATAAGGGAAATCCAGTCTTTCACATGTTTTATAGGTGTCTGAAAATTTTAAAATCCTTCAGCGTTGTTCTCAGATGGTCTTTGTGATTTAACATGAAATAATAACATGATATTTAAAACAGTAGCAGATGTGGGCAGAAAAAGTTATTTTACACTTAAAATAATGTTCTCTTACTAATTTAGAAGTTTGAAGCCTGATTTTTTTTTTGTTGTTCAAAATGAATTGAAATTAGCCCTTTTTCTTCTTTTTGTCTTCTTGTTCCTTCCCTCAAAAAA
>JACDJE010000775.1:50145-84166 GCA_016647715.1 Pavo muticus
TTACATGCACTTATTTAGAAACATGAACTTATTTACAAATTCCTTATGTATAGCTCCTTAGCTGAGGTTAGTGAATGATAAACTGGCCTGTGGGTAAGTTAGTAAGTTTTTAACCAATTAACTGCTAATTTGTGTATTCCTCCTTGCATATATGATTATCCAAATGGCAGAGCGATCTGACATTTTTTATTTTGCTGTCACAAGTGCAAGTGTTTATGAAATAATTGCTTTTCCTTTGACATTATAAACTTAATCATCCTGAAGCTGCTGTTGCATTTAATAACATAGAATCACAAAATTGTAAAGGTTGGAGGAGACCTCTAGTGATCAAGACCAAGTCCCCTACCAAAGCAGGTTCCTTACAACAGATTGCACAGGTAGGCGTCCAGATGGGTCTTGAGTATCTCCAGAGAAAGAGAAGGAGAAGAACCTCTTTGGCAGCCTGTTCCAGTGTTCCATCACTCTGACAGAAAATAAGTTCTTCTTTGTGTTAGTATGGAACTTCCTGTGATGCAGTTTCTGCTCCTTGCCTCTTTCTCTGTTGCTGCACGCCACTAAAGCATACACCCACCCCCATCAACCTGACTTCTGCACTTCAGAGATTTATAATCAGTTATGAGATCCCTTCTTAGCCTTTTTTTCTCAAGACTAAAGAGTTTCAGATCTCTCAGACTTTCCTCTTATGAGAGATGCTCCAGGACCTTAATCATCTTTTTTCGCTCTCTGTTGCCTTTTCTAGAAGATCCCTGTCTTTGGAACTGAGGAGCCCAGAACTGGGCCCAGACACATCAGATAAATGGCATTCATCTTTTGCCCAGAAGTTTTATTATTGCTTCTATGCTGTACTGAGGCATTGCCAATGATCTCAGTTGTCTTAGCACCATGCACTACAGCACACCTAGAAAGCTTGTGGATTGGGATGCTGTATAACAGGAAGACAACTTCAGACCAATCTGGCTCCTTCCATCAGACAACATAGCATATTTTGTGAGCCAAGTGAGCTGTATGGGGCTGATCCTGAGCAAGTTAAATCAGTGTGGAAAGCATACCTTACCTTATGTTTCCTAATCTCTGCCAAGCTCCAATATGCGTTAGTAATAGAGAGTTGACTACTGTGATGATATTCCTAGAATTAATAAACCCATGCTGAACTCAGTGCTGTTATGACTTCACTGCTTCTGGCAGGTATACTGGTTCAGCTGTCTTTTCACTTCACTGTGGGTCATGCTGTTAACAGACTCAGTGGGAGTATAGGCATTAGTGAGTAAAAAAAAAAAAAAAGTGTGAAATTGCTCTCCAAAATCCAGGTGAAAAGCATATGAAATGCAATATTTAGTCCACACTTTAATCTCATGCTGCTATGAGACAGTTTTCTTCTTTGCAGGTAGCCTGAAATAATCTTAGATAGAAAAAAAAATGGTTAGTTTATCAAAAGAGGAGATATATCTGTTCATCAGCAGGTTTTTAACAATAAGATACATTTTAAACCAATGTCTCTTTAATAAGATTTTCTCATTTTTTCTCACTTTACAGCTGATATACTCTAAGAGAAGGTAGATTTTTTTTGCATCCATCTTTCACCTCATGTTAATTTTTTTTTCAGTCAGACAATACATTTATCTCAAAAATAAGAAATATTCTGAAAAATGTTAGAGTGCTTACGAAAACAACCATTTTAGTGAGTTATAGATTTAGAAATGTAAATGAAACAATTCACAAAGAAAAAAACAAAAATCTATATAGGTGTTCTCCTATTCTCATTAGATAGTTTGAATTTTCTTTTTCTTTTCTATTTTGTTGTTCTTTTCATTACTTCTGTTTTTTTGTTTTGTTTTGTTTTGTTTTTAATTTACATCAGAATATAAAACAGGTTATATAGAAAAGATAAGCAAAATTCCAACTTACTATTTAAGATCTTACAAAAAATCCTTCCTTCAAGATATTACCAAATTAGATATAAAATAAACAAAAACAATGGGTCCTCCTAAAGAAGAAAAATAAATAGATGAATGATTTTCAGAATGTATAAAATATATAAATAAATAAACATGAAAATGAAATATAAATAATTATTTTAATAATATAATTATATATATATTTATTTATGGATAAATAAATATATAAAGCCAGGCAAATTTGGAAATGATTATCCAGACTCAAAACTTGCATATCTATCTTCTAAAAAGATAGTTAATATATTGAAAAACTACTGTATTACAGTTAATTTTTACTAAAAAACTATATTAGCTCTCTCTCTAAAAAGGCAGAATTTTGCAAGTAGGGCAAATAAACTGTTTTAAAGCTAGCAAAAATAAAAATAACAATAATGGGTTCAGAAAAAAAAAAAAAAAAAAAATAGAAACTGGAAAAATACGTAAAATCTTCTTAAATATAGCACTGTATACAACAAAATAATTATTTATCACTGAATTCTATACGTTAAGAACAGAATTTCAAATATAAATGTAATAAACAGTTTTCTGTCTTTTGTATTAGTGCACACAACAAGCTATATCTTTCTAAGATAAGTCTGTAAAAATGGCTCGAACAAACAACAAATTCCAGCTAGCTCTTGACAAGACACAAACTTTATCTTTTTTTATTAGTACCACTCAGAAAATTCTGCTCTGAGCAACTGTCTGTAAGATGCATTTATGTACACATGTAAGACTATGTACTCTCCTGAAGGAGTCATATCATCCCCAAAAGCAAGATTTTTGTGCATGTTTCCCAAAGCTTTGTTCAAGAAGTTTGCTAATGACAATGAGAAAACCAATCTAGTTCTTTGAGCCTCTTCCCACAGTTTTATTTGGACAGAAGGTACAAACTTTTTAAAGCAAATCCTACTTTTTTTACAGTCTTTTCATAATAGGAGCTAAGTCTTGGCAAAGACTTTTGATTGTTCTTTACCTATAAATTCTGGCACTTTGTAATGCAGTGCCACTTAGTCTTTGAAAGTGTGTAACACAACAGGCAGGGTTGCAAAATATGGCAATATGTTAGACAGCCCAATGGACCAGAAATGTATACTGTGTATTTGTTTTAATGAAAATCTTATACAAAAAGGCTTCTATAAGCTTTCTAAAGCTCAGACTTGCATTTAGAGGACAGTATGGACTTCTGCAAAGCATTTGACACTATCCCGCACTGTATTATTGTCTCTAAATTGTAGAGATGTGGATTTAATGGATGGACCAGTTTGTGGAAAAATACTGATCATGGCCTGAATGGGAGTGACCATGAGAAAGAACTCTTATTAGCTTGGAAATGCAAGCCCGTAGCTTCTGCATGTAGGTAGAAGAAATTTGTTTGTAGAATACTGTTCTGTAGCTGTAACCAAGTTTCCTCGCTTTCTGTGAATGACCTTGCTTATCCTGATGTGGAATGCTTTATTGTCTCCCATTGTTATGTATGTGACTATGGTGCTAAGGGGTTGCATGGACATCAGCCTGCTGCCACCAGTGTCTGCTGGGTGAAACCTCAGGGCAGGCACTAGAATCACAGAATCACCAAGACTGGAAAATATATCTAAGATCATCCAGTCAAACCATCCACCTATCACCAATATTTCCCACTCAACAATGTCCCTCAGTACAACATCTAAACATTTCTTGAACACTACACCAGTCATCTGCCCCCAGAAATGAGAATTTGGTGGAGACTATACCGGCTGTCCAGCCCCAGTAACATGAATACTTCTCCATTAAATTGATGAATATTAGTTTGCCCCTGCATACTTTCTTTGGGATCTGTAAGCCTAATGCAGAAGTGCTGGTACTTTTGCATTACAGCCACTCAGTGGCTAATGAACTGGCTGGATAGTCGCTCTCAAAGAACAGTGGTCAACAGCTTGATGGAAACCAGTGACAAGTATTGTTCCTCTGGGGCTGGTATTGAACCAGTGCTACTTAACAGCTCTGTGAGCAACATGGACAGTGGAACTGAGTGGCTCTTGAGCAAGTTTGTGGGTGACACCAGACTGCGTGGTGCAGCTGACACACTGAAGGGTTGCTATCCAGAGGGATATGAGCAGACGTGAAAGATGGAGCCAGGTGAACCTCACAAAGCTCAGTAAGGCCAAGTGCAGAGTGCTTCACTTGGGTCTGGGCAAACTGAAACAGAATTACAGACTGAGTGCTGAACAGATTGAGAGCAGACCTGCAGAGAAGAACTTGGGCTTATTGGGGGATGAAAAACTAAGCATGAGCTGCCAAGGTCTGCTTGCAGCCCAGAAAGCCAGCTGAACCCTGGGCTGCATCAAATGAAATATGGCCAACAGGTACAGGTGATTCTCCCCCTCTACTCCTTTCTCACAAGGCCCATGTGGAGTATTGTGTTCAGCTCTGGGGTCCCCAGCAAAAAAAAGACATAGACCTGTTAGAGAGAGACCAGTGGAGGGCCACAGGGATGATCATAGGGCTGGAGCACGTTTCCTCTGAAGACAGGCTGAGCTGGAGTTGTTCAGCCTGAAGAAGATAAAGCTCTAGGGAGTACTTACAGTGGCCTTCCGCTATAAGGGGGCCTACAAGAAAGCTAGACAGGGACTTTGTCAGGGAGTGTAGTGATAGGACAAGGGGAAGTGGTCTTAAAATGCAGATTAGATTAGATATAAGGGAAACATTCTTGGCAATGAGAATGATGAGGTACTCAAACAGATTGTCCAGAGAAGTTGTGGATGCCCCATCCCTGGAAGTGTTAAAGGCCAGGCTGAATGGAGCTTTGAGCAACCCAGTCTAGAAGAAAGTGTGTGTGCTATGGGGGGATTTGGAATGAGATGATCTCTTCCAGCCCAAACAATTCTGTGTTCCTATGGCAATATTCCTTAGTTACTGTGAAGAAAAAATTCCCTTCTGTGGAGGGAATTTTTCTGAGTTTTAAAATACCTCTTTATCTGGTGTAACCAAAATGACCTGGGGGAAAAAAAAAAAAAAAAAAAAAAACACTACTGGCATGTGCATCTAATTCTAAATTGAAGAATACTGTCAAAACGGTTTTGAAGACTGAGAGGTAATGCAGAGATACATGAATGTTTGAATAAGTTAACTCACATACAGGAATGATTCCATCTGTAGTGCCGTGAAGCATCTTGATGAGATAAACTTGCCTGTTTTCTGCTGTGGATATGCTACTGCTAATATCCTCGTTGTTTTAGTTAACAGGGATATCTTATGCAGTACTTTAAACAAGAGAAATCTAGAATTTTCATCTTCAGTTCCAGCATGCCATTTGAAAACAGCAAATACAATCAGTTACTTTGAAAAAAAGAAATCAACCCTCATTTGAAGTTAAACCTAAATCAAGGAGTGTTTTGATGCTTCAAAAATATTTACCAAGGTTATTTTCCAACACCTTTTCCTCTCTTTATATGCACTTCTGCAGCTTTTGACTCGTCTGGGAAAAGAACTGGAAGTTCTGAAATATCAAAGCAAAATCTGTTCACGCAAGATTTCCATCAGAGAGAGGATTAACAGTCAACAAATGAACATCAGTGCAGTATCTTTTGAAGTTTCTCCATCTCTATTGGTGATGCTATAGTGACTCTGTTGTTCCTGGTCTTCTCTTTCTAAATTCCATTTGCTTTTTTTGCTTTTTTTTTCTTTTGGGACATTTAATGTAAGTTACTGTATTCGGATTTCTGACTCATCCTCTGCTGTCTGGTTCTGAGTACTGAAAAGTATCATTATATTCAAAGAGAATTGGTAACTGAAATTATATAGGCTGTCAATGTTCTCATTCAGACTTCTCCTCAGCATTAGAATTCTGTGTAGTCTTGCACGCTGTTAGTTGAAGATTTATTCTTGAACATTTTATTTCCACAATTCCTTGTTATCTAATAACTCTACAGAAATGTTAATAGTCTTATGACCAAATAGGTCAATATATGTATGAATATATATTTTTACTTGTTTAACCTCAATGAAATAGCCTAGTGGAAATTTAACACATTTAAAAAATTCAAATAAAAACTTTTTACACAATTACAACAACAGCTGCAACAACAACAACAAAAATTCTAATGCTCTTTTTTGCACTGAAAAAAATCATCAACATTAGAGTAACATACAATGATAAATCTCAAAAAACTTATATTCTTTAGCTGAAGTTTAGACCATTTCCTTGTTATACGGGTTCACTAACCGAAATCTTCATTCTATGTTAGAGAACTTGTCATGAGATTTTATTCTCCCAGATATCACATAAAGTTATTTTTGCACTTTCTGTTGCTGTAAATATTTAATTAGCTACACAAAGTGAAACTATTCCAACAAGGATGACAAATTCACGCTTACAGTAGTTTGCAACTGAAAGCTTTTGTATGTACTGTAAAATAAAGATTCTGAACCCATTTTTTTTCCTTTATTTGAAGAAAGATCTTTGACATTTAACTACTTAACTATTAAGAGGAAATCTGTGCTTTGTCTAGACTGCACACTGTTCCCCAGAAAAATCAGAAAAGTCCTACTCGTGTCTAATGTTTAATGAACATTACCTCCCCATTTCTTGCTCCTGACTGAGTCCCATACAGCCATTAGGAATCTGATTTAGCAGGCAATATAAGCATGCTGGGTCACACCAAGCAGTTCAAAATCATGTGATGGACCTGGACCTGTTTGTTTACTTTTACCTCATTCAGATTTATGTGGAAACTAGTGAGAGAAGCCCAGGATGCTATCATCTGACAATTAAACTAATCTTGATTTGAGTCTTACGGTATATCTTATAATGTGACTCTAGGCTAAACCCCTCCCAAAACTGGCTTTATAATTTGAAATATTTGCTTATATGGCTTACTTTCATATATGAAATTCCTCTTTTTGGTTTATATATATAAGTAACTGCAGTGGACTTCACTGAATGAAGATAGCAACCATAGACTTGAGTATCTCCACAGCAAGTGGTTCTAAGCTAATCAACATCACACACCTAGAGAATTTGTTTATTGCAAACATTTGCCTTAAAGTGATCATGATAGATTGCGTAATACTCTAATATATGTAAGAAGATTAATGAAGTATTTTCATGCAGTCACTGAATGTTTATCAGACAGATGATACATAATGAAAAGAAATGATTATTCCCATAGTTTTTATTTTTTCTCTAATAATGAATGCAGATATTTCCTATAAGGTTTGAGGTTGTTTTTTTTTTTTTTCAAGTAGCAGTTACACATAAATAGTCATCACTAATTTGGCACACTGAAAGGTGTAATAAATATTTTATACAGGTGATTCATTGATTCCAAGAAGTAAATATGCCTGTTCTAATCTACACCACAAAATGATTCTATGATGCTATGATTCTATGATGATTCTATGATTCTATAATTCTACGTAGAGGTTTTTTTCCAGTCACTGAAGGTATAGTGTTCCCAAGTATATTCATTACTCACATTTACACTTATTCAGATAACTTCTAGAAAGTATCTGCATTAAAGTATTTATAAATATCTGCTGTTGTAATTAAGATTCAAAAAAAGAACTATGACTACAGCTACATTAGCACAAACACATGACCATGTAATATACACTGTATAGGTATCCAACCTAGGACAGTAAATGTCATTTATACTCCATATTTTAGTAATAACACTGTTTAGAAACAAAATAACCATGAGAAAAGGATATTTGAACTTGATTAAAAGAAAGAAAAGAAAGAAAAGAGAAAAGAAAGGAAAGAAAAGAAAGAAAAGTAAGAAAAGAAAGAAAACAAGGAAGGAAGGGAGGGAGGGAGGGAGAAAGGGAGAAAGAGAGGGAGGGAGGAAAGCTGATAGATGTGTATAGAATAATAGAATATCCTGAGTTGGAAGAAGCCCACAGTGTTCACCGAGTACAACTCCTGGCTCCACACAGGACTACCCAAAAATCAAACCATATGTCTGAGATCATTGTCCAAACACTTACTGAATTTCAGCAGGCATGGGGTTTTTTTCATGTTTTTCTAAGATTACATATTTTTTTATTTTAAAAATAGCTTTTTTTTTTTCCCTTATAACAGTCTGTGTAGCTTATGCCTACAGTGGTTACTTTTAACATTATTTATTAAAATTACCCAATATGTATTCAAGTCCACACACACACTGCTTTGAAAATTTATTCCATAAAAATCTATCCAACTTTTTATATCCCTGAAAATTTTTTCTAACTGTTATTAATAGATTTTCAATAATATTTAAATCCTTTCCCGCACAACAAAAACATAGGCTGTCTCCAAGGCTGCAAAAATCCAAATGGATTGGAAAATTGGATAGGTGAAAATGCATTGTATCTCTCCTTCTCAGCATTCTCTGTAAAGTTATATCTTCTTAGTTTTGAAAGGAGGATAATCTGAAGTATTGAGGCAAAGTATTAGAATCTGCCATCCCAGGAAAAAAATAAAAAATCATCTACTGTCAAGTTTTTGTACATAATAACTGAAGTATTGAGTATCACATTTTCCAGAATTGACATCTGTTCTATTTAAGGGACTGTCTCTGGTGCCAAAGTAGACAAAGAAATAAATGGCCTTTCAGGAGCTGAAGAATTAATCAACTGCAGAAGTTGTTTGCTGCAAGTATATACCTGTGCCACACACACTATTGCTATCAACAGGACACTTTCAGAGAACATCTTACAGAAAATACAATTGTTCTTCCTTTTTTGAGAGTTTGGAAGAAACGTGAAGTGTTTCTGTCACTGTCTTCCTGAAATTCTGAAATGATGCTGATGTCAGGAATGGGTCTCACTTTGGGTAAATGAGAAGTTTCACAGTCTGTAAACAGCGGTGATGGCAGCTGTCTAATATCAGGATAGTAATTCTTACAGTGGTACATCCAGTGAATATACTGGGATAGATAAGGGTAAATATGTAACGATTCCTGAGTTTTTACTACTCTTTTTAATTCTGAGTTATTGTGTGACCCCAAGCTTACTAGAAATATTTTTTTCCTACTTTTACTCTCCTACTGTTTGTCCTTATCTCTTTGAGCTATAAACCCTTACATGCCTTATCATGCTACTGAATATCTATGAAAATTATATTCATGGGAGTAAAACTCTCTAGCAAGGTCAAAGTAGAACCCCTTTGTACAGAAGATCTTTTGAGGGTTAAAATTGTTATCTGTAAAAAGTGACATCGGAGAACAAAAGCTTGTCTGCTCATCATAACCAAAACATGATATTATCCTTTTATTCTGTAGCAAATTATGTACCACTTTCTAAAGTGTTTCCTTTCATTTTTTTAAATATCTTGCAGTAGGAGTCTCAGTTAGTATATTTATAGTTATTCCTGAAATAAATGTTGATGAAAGCAGAGAAAAGACCCTTGGCCTGTGTTATTCCATGCTATACAATTTGTTCAAGAATTTTAAGAGACTATCTCTTTGTTTTATCTAGGTGTCTCTTTAAACCACTCAGGTTTTAAAAGCATCTAGTCTTTGACAGAGAACAGGAAAGGAAGCCCTGAGACAAAGAACCCACAGGGCAAACAACATCCTTACATTTAAATAAAGCTTAAATATCACTCCTGCAGCATAATACTTCTGAAATAAAAATATTTTCTCCATCTTAAGTAAAGAATATGATGCATTCTACTCAAAGCAAAGAACAAACATTGTCTCATCTTATGTGTTTAACCATTGTCAGTCAAAAGCCGGCTTGAGTAATTCACAAATTGTACATGCAGAAAAAGGTCATCAGAGCAAAAGTAAAAAGACAGTAGACATGATAGGCTCAAGTACTTATTAAATTACCTAATTAAGCAGACAAGTGACTCACAAGTGACTTAGAAAGAGTCTATGTATGACATGACACAGAAGGAAACTCTTAAGTCTCCAGGAGGGAGCTAAGTGAAATTATTAGAAATATTTGATTAAAACCTAGATGCTTAAAGGACTAGAAAATACTGAATGTATAACTAAATATATTACTAATGAAAAAAGACAAAGACAGTATTTCAGATTTTTTTCAAGTTATCTCTGATTTTACTTCCTTATCATGTAGGCCAAGGATTTAACTTAACCCCTAAAACTCAAGTTAGAAAAGTTTCCTTCATATTTCAAATATTTCTTACACATTGTGAGATTATGACTATGTTACTGAACAAAAGAGTACCTGGATTAGAGTTCAAGTGGCATAGGATGATTTGAGCCAATGCTGCTTATGTTTAACCCATTTTACATGACTTGTTGTACAGTTGTTAAGGATATTTCAAAACTCAGCCAAAAAGAGATGAAAATTTAGTAATGTATAAGACCTTAGTCCAGGGGTCAAGTTCAATGCTGGCCCTTTTATTTAACAGTAGATATATACCACAAGAACCACCTGTAATTTTCAGAAATATGAATACTGAAAAAATAATTATTTTTTTAACTTCCTATCTAGATCTATTCAGGAAAACAGAGTTTGGGGAAATACTTCACTCAAGATCGTCCTTAGAAAACAGGAACAATGTTGTACGAGGTTTGGGTGCCTCCATTCTACTGAGCCTTACAACACATCCTAGAACTGTGTGGATCTTTATATAGTTCAAGAAAGTTCTAGAATAAGATTGCTTGGAAACGCAAAATATCTTTTGTGGATTTATCTCATAAATGTCTTCACAGCAAGTGTCTTATTCTGAGTTAGTCATCCTCTAAACCTGTTATTGTCAATAGACATAAATAAGCAGTTCAATTTATCTGAAAAGGTGTACATAAGGATGTCATGAATCACTTCCTAGAAGAGCCTTTTTTATTCTCCATCTATCATAAGGAGATCTCACATAGACTTGACTAGACATTTACCTAAGAAGATACTAACTCATGTAGTGAAAATACAATAGAACTAGGCACTGCTGTCAAGCATTTGAGGACAACATGGATTTTTCTCCTGCGTTGGAGGTTGGGTTTTGTTTGTTTGTTTGTTTGTTTTTAATGTAATTCTGCTTAATTTATTTTTATTTCATCATTTTCCTAAGGTTAGGAAATTTGCTTCCCATAACATTGTCTATAAACTGAATACAGTAAACTTTGAATACAGTATGAATGCAATAAGTTTGTTCAATTTACATTTTGGGTATTCCTTCCTATTATTTTCAATATTGTTAAGTTCAGCTTGTTATTGATACAATATATGTTTGTGTTCTTCTGTTTTACATTTCAAGTTATCTTCAAATATTATGTTTTGCTCTTCATAGTGAATGTTCTACTTCAGGGGATATTTCTTAATCTCAAGAGTCTTTTGAATGGGAAATTTGTTTATAAGTTTGTTTGCCTCTTTACTGGGTAACCATTTTAATTATCAATATGTGGAAATGGCGGTACTTATTATTATTAAACTGAATCAACACATATGTTTTCAGTTATTTTTAACTTTGCTGACATATATTCTTTGTACTGAAATTTTCCATGCCAAGTATTTGCCTTAGGCTGGGTTATTTTGGAACATTTGTACAAAAGAGATCAGGGAAAGAGAAGAAAATTTTTTAAAAAAATTCATACATTCATTTCACTGAGAAACTTTTAGTCAAAAATCTGACGTAAGGAGGATCGTGCTGTAAAACACACAGCTTAAAGGGAGAACTTAGGACTAAATAAGCCAAAACTTTAACACTGAGATTGTAATTCTGGGACCAAAGAATATTATAGTCATAGCTTGATTCTTTAAATATGTTTTCAGATATATTTTCACTTTTAGGGTTTTAGATTTTGTTTGTTTCTTTCATTTTAATGTGTTTTCTAAAAATAGATGGAGAATTGTAATTACAGCAGTATGAAATCGTTCGAGGGAAGACTGGTTATTTAAATACACTCTTCTGATAAAATGCTTTGCTTTGTCAAAGAACACAAAAGTAAAAACTAATTTAACATTTTATATATCTGCATGAATTCGCAATCTTAAAGCAGAACAACTGAACCTGGAGTGTCAATGATTATTGTGGACCAAGCAAATTATAGTTGGTTTATATGGAAGATGGTTTTAGCTAAACACACTATATGTGACTATTCTGATGTCATTACAGTAAGTGTTAGTATGTGGTATTTATTGTTACTTAATACAACTCTGAAGCAGCCCTGAAAATACTTTTACATTCAGTAAACTTGAAAGTAATTGCAAATTATACATTTAATTTACCAAGATATGTTTCTAGGATAATTTTCTACGGATCATGAACACATGTTATATTCCAGAGGCAGTGAAATCTGTTTAAATTAATTACTAGACCACAGAAAGCTTAAAGAACACAAAATAATCCTTATCTGATAAAATAGGATGGTTAATGTGGTTTCATAAAACCACAATGTCGTGAGCACTATCAAAGTTGGAGTGTGCAGCTGGATTTCAGTAAATGAAGCTATAATACATTCTCAGGCTAACACTATGATTCAAATATATTTTTAAAATATTTTCACTGTTAGTGATAATGCCTCAGTATAGGAAGCTGATTACACTGCAGTATGAAGATTTGTCATATACTGGATGCCAACTAAATACAAAAATAATATATAATTCCTATCCGATACAGTATTTAATTTAAAATCTTTCTTTCATACTTTCATTGAGGTTCATTACTAAGGATGAAATCATTCAGTACCATTCAGTAGTAGAATTACTTGTGCTTTGAAATTAATGAGCTGGAATGAAGCTCAGATCTTACAAGGTTAAATTACTCTTTTCCTATCCTGTGTTTTCCTGGAGTTTTACCTTACGAAAATTACAGGTGATGATGTGAAGCTGAAGGAAAACCCAGAAGTCATGAATCCAGGTCACAGCTCTGGAACAGAAACCAGAATAGCTGATGATCAGAAGAAATGACCCTACCTTGTCTTTCTCACTAACTCATGCAACTTTTCTTCCCTCTAATGTAGGCTTTCACAGAGCTATTTTATCTCTTCAATGAGATTGAGACATAAGCTCCTTAGAGTTGAAAAGAAAAAAAAAATATCTCGAGGGTTAAGATTTTTCTCCAGAAAGAGGGGGAAAGAAAAGGAGAAAGAGAAAAGAGGAAACCTTATGGTGCTTTAAACTCTCAATTGGATTCCTACCAACTGAAGTGAATGGCTTTAATATATTTTATTCTTTGTATAGATGATTCACTGCATAATCACATTCCATTTGAAAAAACATATTTTAACAGTAATTATTCTGTCATTTTGCATTATCCCTAACTTCACAGACTGAAGACTTGTGGGAAAAATACAACATAGATTTCATGGATTAACAGTTCAGGTGGAAGGCCTCCCATTTGACTAGAACTGCTCCTGTTTAGACCAGTGAAGAATTGACCTTCTATTCCCAGTGCACTTGCCATCTATTTCAAAGTATCTTGAAAAAATATTTACCTCATCATGTATGTGATTTATAGATACAACACAGTATATTTAGTTTGATTTTGAAAGAATATGTATTGAGCTTTAACCAGATTTTTAACTCAGTAGCATTTTATTCTTAAATGTTAAAAGCATAGAGGTAGCTATTCAAAATATTCAGTGACATATTAAATATAAAGTATTATTCCATCTTGATTTTTCTCATTTTTGGAAACTTAATAACTGAACATTCATAAACAAGAGCAAGGAAAGTGAAGAAAAGCTGACATTTAAGATAATAAGCCATTCAGAGCACAATAATGCTGGTTTAACTGTAACTGTCTTCATTAAACATTACTTTCAAATCAAATGCATTTGTGTGAAAAATGCTATAGAGATAAAGATGGTGTTGATTAACCTTTTCTGTACTTCATGCCAAAATTTCTCTATCCAAATCTGCTCCTCCTACTCCTTACAGCCTTTAAGCCATATCCTTATCCTATTGCTGTTGCTTTGAACTCTTCCTGTAGCCAAGCACTGCTTGCTGAATAGTGTGAGTACCAAAAGCTTTACAGCAGCCAAAAGAGAACAGATATCTCAAGCACTACTTCCACACCATTTGAAACAGAAAGACATGTCACGGGTTCACCATCCTGTGATCAGTTCTAGAAAATTTCTTACACTGCAGGTCTGAAATCCCTAAGGCCCTGCCTTCTGTTGTGCAGACACATAATCCCTTTCTTTCATCAGCATGGAACAAATGGTTACCCCTGCTGTGCTACTTTAATTCCCCAGGCCAACCCAGGGAATGAATGATGGTTTCAAAGTCTTCACAGCATGCTGCTGCTGGATGTAGTGATGAGTAGAAATGGTCAAGCTCTGTGTTTATCAGTGTGAAAGATGAAATTTTCTTGTGTATGCTTCCACTCCTATGAGCATATTTAAATACGAGCTTTGTAAACAAATCTCATACAACGTATCACGTATAGGTAGGAATACTTAAATGAAAATGAAACGAGAAGCCATAAACTCTATCATGTATACATGACCCCAAAAGTGCATCTTGCTCTTGGGACTGCCTTTTCCAACTCAGAGTCTGTACTTTCATTACTCACTTTTGTGTTTTCTTTTTGTAATATGGTATTCAGTTCAATATATGCCAATACTGTGTAACACATTCCACAGCCAATCTCTGTAGCAGGAGTGGCCAGCTCTCTGTTTTGCACTGATAAAATAATTTCCCAGCACAAGCCGGGATGCTCTTATAAGACTTGCTCTAAAATATAAATCCCTTCTCCCTCTCTGGCTGCTCCATTCAGACTGGAAATTCTGATCATCAGAATGATTCAGGGGACTAGAATCCTGTTACTAGTTATTAGTTACTGAAGCATAAGACTAGAAGAAATTTTGTCTCGTTTTCTCTCTTTCCTACTGGAATTGCTTGGCTGAGCTGTGTAATGTGTCATAAGCCCACAAGAGCTTCACTAGATCTTTTGCCACAGGAAGGAGAAGAGAGACCCACAGGTCAGCAGAGAGGGAAGAGCAGACCTGCCACATGGCCTCCTTGTGCAGCCACTGCAGATCTGCTGTGAGTGTATTTGTGTTCCATGTTGCATAAGGGGTTTGCCTTTATGAACCAGGCAGTATATCTTTTATAGCTACATCCGGGAAGACCTTGTGTCATGTAATCAGTCCATATTTACTGTTTGGAGTTTATTTTATTTTCTATGAACTCTTTTTTTTTTCCTATAACTGTCAAGATTGTGAAAATGGTCTCCTGAAGGCCTGGAAGCTCTGCAACACTTGTCTATTAGGAAACATATTGCAGTGTGCTTTTTAGTTTTTAAAATCTGTTTTGTTTCATTACTCCCAGAATAATTGTAGAGACATCCCTTTATGTTGGTCATCTCATTTCATAATGAGAACACAGGGTTTCCATATCTGTAAAGATTTCCTATAATCAAGACACAGCTTTTACTCAGTGCACCAATTTGTGTTTTGACATGGTGCTTGATATTCCTCGTGCACGTTAAAAAAAAAAAATTCCTACATATGTCTCTGTGCAAAAGATTTGAGTGTTCTCCTTTGCTGTTGTTCTGGTTTTAATGCAGAGAATTTTTTTTTTTTTCATTTAAAAGATGTCACACAAAGATCAAATTGATAAATTTTTGCCAAAAGGCATTACATTGTGTCTGAACAATTATGGAAGCAATAAAATTAAAGACAAATAGCTTTGAGAGTTCAGAAAAAGTCATGCGGCAGCGAGGTTGCCTTTTAAAGCAGAAAAATGAAGTGCTATTTATTCTACTAGTATATGATAGAGGAGCTTAATTAAAGTCAAAAGGGAAAAAAGTATATATAAATTAACATATTTGGATTAGACACAGTACATTCTGTGGACTGTAATGAGTGTATGAAGTGTGTGAATGTCCTGGAATGCCCCTTCTGTTGCAGAAATTAATTGCTAAGCTAATACTTGTGCAAATTCTGGCCTTAGAGATATCTTCTACCATTTAAGGAAAAATACAGACCACATAATTATTTACATCAATTTTTCCCAGGTATGTATGAAAAGAGATCAGCCTTATAATGCTCATTGACTTAATCTGAAAGTTAGATCTGTGTTGTTATTTTTCTCTTATGTCTGTTTCTTGTTATTGTTTGTTTGCTTCACTGTTCTGCACATATTTCTCCTTGGTAGTAATATACTCATATATTACAGAAACCTACATCCTAAATGGGGAGCTACATGTTCTCTTGTGTCGTCAGGGACAGATTTCACTGCTTTTCCCATTTCTAAGATTTCCCTTGAAATTCTGCATCTTCACATACTCATTTGGACTCAAGATCAGTCCCCATCTAATCTCTCTTTCTCAGACTCAGTGACTTTCCTCACGGAGTCTACATGCAGACTGCCTATGAATCTGGAATCTGCCTCCCTGTCTTCAATACGTATTTCTATATTTCTTGATGTATTGTGAGAAACAGTGGATGAAACAGTATAACATGTAGAATACCTCCTCACATGTTATGATATCAAACCAATAAAAAACATCTTTACCTTCATATTTAAAATAAATTGTTAAATTTCCTAAATTAACTTTTCTAAAACTCTCTATTTCACTGAGATCAGCATAGAGAAAATAGAATAAAATAAGAACTCCTAATTAATATTTTTTTTTCCCCATCATTGAGGCATAAAGAATCACATTTCATTGAAATCTAGCTAAGGACATGGTTTATCATGGAACTGAAAAAAAGAAACTTCTTCTTTGCAATACTTATCTCTAAATTTGTCATAATAAATAACCATTACTGGGTGTTAACTTTTTTTTCCAATAATTGAACTACACCGAACAATAATACACTGTATTCAAATGGCTTTATGAGCGTGTATTCTTCTTCCACCAGAAGGTTCCACTAAGCAGAAAAAAACATCACTTTATGTCATATTCTTTCTTCAAACTGAGTTACAGTCACAGTCTCATATCTGGTTAAAATGACATACATTAATACATACATTAAGTTTATGATAGTTTAGCTGAGTAGTGTGAGGATTTTGCTACTGAATGGAGGGCATAGATAAGAAGAAGAAAAGCTGAATGATCTTACTGATTTGCCAAATTACTTGGCTTCATAAATAAACACTTCAAAGCTAGATTTAAACAATTTAGCCAAATACTATGTATGCCTTCATGAGTAAATATAAGAAATAAAACATTAGTAATTTCCCTAATTTGTAACACCCAGTTATGTTGGCATCAGCCATATCTTTTTTTTTTTTTTTTTTTTTTTTTTTGAAAAGTATTTGATATGCCTTCTGTTCAAGAACAATTGAGAGAATATTTATCATCAGCTGTCTGCAGCATTGGGTCTGCAGTCCCCTAGGAAAGAGGGAAATGTATAAAAGTACACATTGTGCACTTTTTATTAACCCCACTCAGGAAAAGATCAGGTTCAAGAGTAGGAGGCATGCTATCTTCATAGAAGAAAGGCACTATAAAAAACATTCTCATTCTCTACATTGATTTTGCAAGATACTCCAAATTCTAAATCTAATTCTGTTTTTAAACCCAAGTTTTCAGAGTTAGCAAATTATTCTCATAACTTTCTCAGGTATAAATGTTTATGCCAAAGGCTAAGTACAGAAGAATAAAGATGCTAAATTCATTAAGTAAGCATACATGGCTATGAGTGAATGAAGCTTTTTGCTGTTTTCTTTCTGCTTTCACAAGCTGAAGCAAAATTGGCTTTAAACCAATATACCCTCATGTACATCAATAGCTTCTATGTAAGTGATGGAGAAAAGCAGTTACAAAAGAGAATCATTTCATAATCAAGGATAAAAGCATCGGTTCACTTTTTTGTATCCAATGAACTCTGGCAAAAAGGAAGAAAAATTTCTCAGAACTTATAAGCTGACTGCAGCTTGCCCCAAACACTCACTATGCCTTAAAATTTGATTGTGCTCACTACAGCTTTCACAAAACATCAGCTAAACAAATTTGGAAACAGTATACTAGAAAATGATAGAGAATTAAAACTTAGTATCATCATTAGAGCTTCAAAATACGCTGAAATGAAAGGAAACGTCAACTTCAGATCCCAATGTCCCTTTCTCTTCTTGAATTCCCTTCTACAAGGTATATCTTTGAGGTGTACCTCCAAGTATGGCTGCATGAGGGTCAGAGGTATATGAAAGTCTGGGAAGAAGAATTCACTGAACACAGAAATGAACACTATGTACTGTGGTCTGAGAAAACCTCTTTTGAAATAAGTATGGTGCGGAGAAAAATATATATATATTCTGTATTTTCTCCTAGAAATACAAATACTCTTTTCCTTGTCTTAATGTACTTACATACTGTAATTTTAGCAGTGGTATAGTCACAAGAGCAAAGAACCCAAAAAAGAAAAATCCCACACTGTGACTGATCAGTGAGTAGCTTGGGAAAGAAAACTTTGTTTCCTTATAGGAAAAGTGAAGTAAGTTTATCTCTTTATCTACTTCAGAGAACTTGCTCAAACTGAGAACATTCAGGCACGTTCATCAAGATGTGTTTTGGAAGAAAAGCAAGACTTTTGGCTTTCTGAAAGGAAAAACTCTTTCCAAATCTAAGAAAGATCTAAAGCATCTTGTCAGAAGAAGTTTAAAGCTGAAAAAAAAGTGCTGGAGGAAGCTCTTATTTCTACTTTTTATTGCTTAGAAGTAATACAGTAATAAGAATCTACTCATACACCAAAACATTTGTGAAATTTCTTGTGTTTACCTCAAAATTGAGAAGAAGATCCTTACAGTCTTAGATCCATACCATCATAACCTGAAAGTGAAACCCATAAGAATGAATGTTAAATAATTTCTCCCTCAGTTGCTTATCTTGAAGACTAATTATACAGTCTACGGTTGGCTTTCTGTGTACCTGCTGCAGTCTGAGTTTAGTTTAGAAACTAACGGGAGGCCCGTGATAGATTATGCAAGAGAACACCCACACCTTCTTTCAATTGGATATTAGTAGAAATACTAAGCACTGAATTATCTCTTGTACTTTCATTAGGTACTCTATCACATTAAACACCTATCTATCTGATAAATTAATATCTACATGGTAGTTACCTGAAGCTAGATATCTGAATCTAAACTTAAATCCCATGGCATATACAATGACACTTGTGGTAAGTCACAGGAGCTGGAAACCCTACAGTCATTCTAATTGTTCTAAATATTTTCAGTAGCATCAAAAATATTCTACATTGGAACTAGACAATCTTTAAGGTCCTTCCAACCCAAGCCATTCTATGATACTATGAAGTTAAAAATAATAATAATAAAAAAAAAGGTAAAATTATTGATTATTTTTTTTTTAATTTCAGATAAATTAAGTATTTACCTTATAAATGAAGTCGTCTGTAGAATTACTAAGAGGAAAAGTCAAAGAGTAGCCTTGTAGTTTCACTAATCAAAAAAATCCTCGTATGGCATTATGTTTACAATATTTAGGGGAAAACTATCCCAAAGATCACTCTGAAACTAGACTTGTTTTCCAGTAGTAATCATGGTACATAAATTTAGATGTCTATGTATAGGAAAGCAGTGGGATTCAAGTGCCTAACCTTCGGCATCAGATGCAATTTTAAACACGTGCTTTTAAGTATAATCTCTGTCTTTTCTCCAGAAGATAACAGGAGCTTAGACAGTATTGCAGGTGATGAATAATACTCAACAGGAGTATACTTATGTCTAAGCACAGAATTCTGTACTATTTGAGATCTCCTTGAGTATCTAAGACTTCCACTACTGTTGGAAGATTCAGAACAGTTTATACAGGGGACCATCGTTTCCTGAATCAGCCTCTGGATACCAGGCAAGATAAACAATGATATTTCAAGTGTCCATATTTAGGCAAATCAGCTCCATTCGTCATTGCTCTCCGTTTAATCATTCTAAAATCCAGTGAGGATATTGACTAACTCTTCATTAACTGTACTGAGAGATTTCATGTTTAGCTATCATAAAGCATCCACATTCTGGAAACAAACTTCGATGTCCCAGTCTAACCTAAGAATAATCATCTACTATCATTTCAAGTACTGCAGCGCTCTTCCAGCCTAACTACAGATCCAAAAAGATGCAGATAAATGCTTTGTCATATCAGTCAGCCTAGTGAAGGTTAACAAAACAGACCAGACACCTACGCTTAGATAATTGAATGCAACATTTAATCTCAAAGTGAATTTCACCCACGGTTCTATGTCTAAAAGACATGCTTAGACATCATGGCCAGGTGCTTCCCTCAGACAGATAGTTTGTAAGCTGGTGAGGTGCCAAACAAATCTGACACAGGCAGGTATTCTTGGCTTCTCTGGGACTACTCTTTTACTGGAGTGTAGAATAATCTATTAACTGCATAATATTTTGTCTCAACAGCTTAAGGCCTATTCCCCTATTTGCAGAGGAATTATCAGGCCTGACACGCATCAAGAGAGTAGTCAACTTTAAAGTCTAACTTTAGAACTTTACAATAAGAAATTATAGAACATTTTAACTTTGAAAGGATTTGGAGGGGGAAGGTTGTGGGTGTTTTTTGTTATTGCTGCTGCTGGTGGTGATGGCAGTAGTGTGGTTTTTTTTTTTTTTTAATTTTGAGATTTTTACTTTTGTTATGCTCACTTTAAAATTGGAAAAGAATGAATTATCTGTCAATAATAGAGAACTTTACTTATTTATTCTTTTACATGATAGTGATTTCTATTATTCCCTCTGCTGAATCCAGCTCAGTGACTGAGTCATAACTACAGCATGTCAGGAAAATGAACAAGTCATAAAACAGTGGGCAGGGCAAAAAGCCATCAGTCTCTCAAATGCACACTGCTAATTTTCTTCAGTCTTTGTACATTATTTTGATGCATGAAGCTAAGCTTGGTTCGAGGAGTATGAAAAAACATCTCAGATTGGCCTCTGCTGTAATTTCTGTTATTACTACAGATAATACTTTCCAAAGGAAAAGCGCTATAACAAAACTTTCAGAACAAAAAGACTGCAGATTAAAGTTCTGCTAGTTATTTTGTTTTAAGAGTGTGGCAAGTCCACAACAAATTAATACATCTGGAAAACACATTCAGACTTGTTAAAGATTCAATCCTAGGAAAAACTAATCAAACAACAGATGTGAGACCTTTTGTATTTTGCCATCTTGGTCCATTTCAACCCCCAAAAGAACATTGCTTCTGCATAAAAATAAATTTTTGAACAACAAAAAAAGTCTTTTATTTAAGCCAAGACTATTCTTAAAATAGTATACTTTATGCATGTTTTCTAGTTACAGATGACCCTCAAGAAAAACATGAAAAATTCATGACTAAATGTTCTTCCATTTTAGTTTTAATAAATTTCAAAAAACTTCTTCTCTATATAGCTATCTATTACTCATCTGTTTTCCAAGGAATTTTAATTAAAAAAATCATGAACTTGGTATCTGATTCCAATTAGAAGCCACCTAATTGCAACCTAGAACTAATACCACTGAACTACTCTGCCCTTGTGAGGCCCCATCTGGAGTACTGCATCCAGGTCTGGGGCCCCCAGTACAGGAAAGACATGGAGATTTTGGACAGGGTCCAGAGAAGGGCCATGAAAATGATCAGAGGACTGGAGCACCTCCCCTACAAAGACAGGCTGGGGGAGTGCCACGGTTTTACGATTTTTTTTTGTTATCAGTGTTCCACATCATAACATTAAGTAAAGCACTGGGAGTTGAACAGTTAATACTCCAGTCCTGTGCACTTCTGATTTTCCAGGTACCTGGTTCTCAGAAGAGAAGAACTACATACCCAAAGGACACTGCATTCAGAGGGAAAGATAAAACTGCTTGCGAGTCATGAGACCACTCTTTTCTTTTGCTGCTCTCGCAGTGCATGTTCCCCAGCCATTTTCACCTTCAGCTTTAGAGTAAGAACTTCGGTTTTGAAAACTATTTCTCTCCCTCTCTCTCTTTTATTTGACTGGTTAGCCTCAATTCCAATTATACTGCATTATATTGTGTTCTCTTGCGTTCCGATATCATATTTAGTAAATTAACTTTCCTCCTCAGATCATTGCCGCTGTTCTGTTTTTAGGCCCATCTCCCATCTCCTTCCCCTTCCCCCTTTTCCCCTTTGCCGGGGTGTGGGTCTACATGTCCCCTGCCCCAGTAATCACAGAACCGGCCAACAAAATGTTGACAACCCTCTGCCCATCTCTGTCCCACTGTCACGGACACAGATCTAGAAAAAACTCTGTGACTGGGAGATGGGCTTGTTCAGCCTGGAGAAGAGAAGGGTGTGAGGGGACCTCACTGCAGCCTTCCAGTATTCAAAAGAGAATTATAAACAGGAGGGGAATCAACTTTTTACAAGGATAGGCAATGATAGGACAAGGGGGAATGGTTTTAACCTCAAGAAGCGAAGGTTTGGATTGGATGTCAGGGGGAATTTCTTCACAGAGAGAGTAGTAAGGTGCTGGAACAGGTTGCACAGAAAGACTGTGGATGCTCTGTCCCTGGAGGTGTTCAAGACTAGATTGACTGGGGCTCTGGGCAACCTAATCTAGTACCACATCTGGAGGTTGGTGGCCCTGACTGTGGCAGGGGAGTTGGATCTTGATGATCCTTGGGGTCACTTCCAACCCAAGCCATTCTATGATTCTATGATAGCATCACATTCAGTTATTGAGTCGCATAAAAATTATGATCGTGAAATAGTGATAGTACTCTCTATCTAGAGAAATAAAACCTACAGAGTATGATTGAATGTGTCTTCATTCACTTGGGTAGAGTTCTTGAATTTCAGAAGAAAGAAAACAGTGTTCATTATAGTTAATAGGCATTAAAGTAAGATGTTCACTTTTATGCTTCCCATAAAAGATGTTTTGAATAGTTTTAACATATATATTGGTAGCATTGTCTTTAACCCAATATAACAAAGTATTTTTGAATTTGCACTATAAAGATAATGTAAAAGTGATTGCAGTTATCATACTTATTCAGATTTTTATATAGCATGATAACTTACTGAAGCTTTTTCAAAAACTCAAAATATCGCTATGTCAACATATTTATATCAATAGTTAGAGAAATTTAAAAATTGAAGTTCATTTCTGTAATAAATATTAGAAAGTGTACAAAATTGTTAAGCCTTTGTGGCGCCATTTTTATTTATTCATTTATTTTTTGAATGGTTTCTACAGTTTCTGGAAGAATTTTGTAAACCGCAAATTTTCAAATTCTAACTGAGCTTATCTGTTTATTACCACATGCTGTGCTGATTTTTTCTTTTCATGATCAAGCACATTTCATCATGAAGAAGAGCGTAACAAATCTGCATAAGTCAGTGATAGAGAATGGAAATTTCTAGCTCTTCAAGGCTTGTGATACTGGTGTATAACAATATTTGAGAATAAACTTGTAATGAAACAATTGAGCTGATTTAACTTTATTTCTGTTAATTGGCTTTCAAGAAAAATATCAGCATAGAAATAGGAAGATTAATGACTTGTTATTCCATTTATTTATTTGATATAGTATTTATTTAAATTATATTGTTGCATGTGTATATATTCTTTGTTTCATTTAATAAAACCTGGTTGCATTTAAATATACATGGAAGAACACTTCAAATTTCAGCACTGAAACAAAATAGAGCCAGTGTGACAAAGCACTGCTCACAGAGTAGTGAATAGTGCTTTACTTCTTAGTTATTTCATAGGGAATTAAATAGATAAATATTAAATAAGTGAGTAAATAGAGCAGATAAAAGGAAATAAAACTGTAAAAAGAATCCTCAGAAGTGCAGTTCATCGTCAGACATAAAGGGACATATAGGGCCAACCATTACAGAGTGAATAATTGTGTATATAAGAAAGAGAAAAGGAAGTGAAAAAATCTCCTAATTTTTGCAGTGCATAGCAATCATCACCAGTGGCTATGGTAAAACACAGTAGTAACTACTAGAAGAATTAAATACTTGAGTTAATCAATTGTCTTCAATGCAGTTTCCTTAGGGAAGATTTTTTTCAGTGATTTCTTTAGTGATTTTTTTTGTTTGTTTCTTTTCTTATATAAAGAAATAATTTTAATCATCAGAGAATGTAAAACATTCAGTAAAATTTTCCATTTGCAAAATTGTTTAGTTATGTGAACCTGTGATGAGTCTATACTAACACACACCAGTGTATTTTCAAAGGTAATGGCTCCTGATAGTCCTGATAATTTCATTGGAAACCAGTCAAGTATTTGATATATCAGCAAGGCTGCTTGAACTGGTTGTTCATGTATGTTCTATATTCCCACTGACTGTATAAAGAGACCATACACGTAAACATACACCTGTCTCATTCCAATTTATAGGAGGGAGAGGAGGTTCTTTAATGTATGTATACCCGGCGTGAGATTAAGAAACAACAGTTCAAATGTTAGTCCAACCAGGTTTATTACAAATCTTAATCAGGGAGATGGGGAAGGGGAGGCCAGTGACTATTACGAATTAAGCTGATGGGGTAGGGTAGGCGGGTGATAGAAAAGATAGGAAAGAAGCAAGAATTGCATAAGGCAGGGATAGTCACCACCAGGATCCAGCAGAGGTCCCGTTGCACACCGTTCCAATGGTCCAAGGCAGAGGTGCAGGGGGAGAGAGCACCAGCAGCATGGCTGGTCTTAGGCAGCAAGAAGGTGCAGGTACCGGGTAGGTCAGGAAGAAGCCGCAGGGTAAGTCCGGGAGGAAGCAGCAGGTCTCCTGTAGCAGGCCCAAGGGAGTCCGTCAGCATGCAGGCATTCCGCAGTGAGGAATCTGATGGCAGGCACCTTTCTTCTTCGGGGGAGAACAGCAGCAGCATGGCCGGCCTTAGGAAGCAAGCAGGTAGAGCGCAGAGCAAGTCCAGGAGGGAGAGAGGCAGGTCGTGAGGAACCTGTTGTCAGAAACCTCTCTTGTTCTTCTTCATGAGGGATCTGTTGTCGGAAACCTAAAAACCATGGTTGTTTGTCCCTTTTTTATTCTTCTTCTTCTGCCAATGTGGCATTCCTGGGCGCTTGGGTAAGAGTCATGTGCAGCACCCCCTGAGAGGGCTATCTCCTTCGAGATAAGCCCACACAAAAGACTGCTTCCCGGCCCTAAAACTGCAGCTTATCTCTCTCTTGTTGCCCCTGGCCTTGTCCATCTGTGCCCCTCAGACAAAGGATTTTGCAACCCCGGCCCAGGACCTGTCCATCAGTGTTCTCCAGACAAAGAATTTCTCAGTCTTTGCCCAGGACTTGCCTGGACTTGTTCCTCAGCAAGCTTTGAGGCAATGGTATAAAACAATAATCTCTTACAATACCATAAAGAGACACGTACACATAAATATTGTTAAAAATTCATTTATTTAGAATTTTCGTATTATAGAAAGTGATCTCACAGATATTATATTCTGCACTTTACTTTCAAAAAAGAAAACAGGGTAAATGTTATCTCTAGATTTTTCTTAGCATTGTTTTTTCAGCAGAAGTACAACACATTTCACCTTCAGAATAACAGATCTCTGTCACAGTTTCATGGTTTTTCATTGGTATTCCACATCATAACATCATGCAGTGCACTAGGAGTTAAAGAGTTAATGCTGCAGTTCCATCAGTTGTTGATATATTTCATGAGTCTTGGAAAAATGGACTGGGAGTCAGGAGACTTCCCTCTTAGCTCCCTGGACATTTCATCTACAGGTCTTCAGTTTTGGAAAACTCTTTTGCATTTTATTTAATTTATTAGATTCAAATTCAATTGTATTGTATTATTTTGTATAATCTCACATTCCCTACTATATTTGCTAAACTAATTTTTTTTTTTTTTTTTTTTTTTTTTCCTTTAGCTCGTTCCTGCTGTTTTTCTCATCCAGGCCCATCTCCCTAACTTTTCCCTTTCTCCCACCCCCTTTCTCAGGGTGAGGATCCATGGGTCCCTTTGCCGCCTTGTAACAGAAACTAGGCTGAACCGTGACACTGGCATAGATTAGGAGAGGTGATGGCATCGCTCTCTATGTCTGAGATAGTTTTGATGTTGTTGAGACTGGAGCTGGGAATTATAAAGTTGAATCTCTATGGGTAAGGATCAGGAGGAGGACCAACAAGGCAGACATCTGGTGGGGTCTGTTATAGACCACTTAACCAGGATGAAGAGACAGATGAGACGTTCTACAAACAACTGGCAAAAGTTGCATGATCAATAGCTCTTGTCCTCATGGAGGTCTTCAACTTCCCAGGTATATGCTGGAAATACAATATAGCACAGAAGAAGCAGTCTAGTAGGTTTCTAGAGTGTATGGAAGATAACTTCCTGATGCAGCTAGTAAGACAGTCTACCAGGGAAAGTGCCCCTATAGACCTGCTGCTCACAAACAGAGAAGAAGTGATGGGAGATGTGGAGAGTGGGATCTGTCTAGGACAGAAAGGCCACAGAAAGGTAGAGTTCTTGATTCTTGGTGAAATCAGAAGGGAGGCAGCAAAACTGCTACCTTGGACTAGCATAGGGCAGACTTTGAACTGTTCAGGACACTGGCAAGGAGAGTCCCTTGACTTTCAGTCCTGAAGTGTGCAGGGGTCCAGAAAGGCTGGTCACTCCAGGAAGTCTTAAAGGTGCAGGAGAAGGCTATCCCTCTGCGCCAGAAGATGAGCCAGCAAGGAAGAAGACTGGTATGGATGAACACGGAGGCTTCAAGAGAAAAAGACAATTTACCTCATGTGAAAGAAGGGATGAGCGAGTCAGGGAGAGTACAAAGAAGTTGTTAGGATGTGCAGGGAGAAAATGTGAAAGGCAAAAGCCAAGCTTGAACTCAGCTTGTCCATTGGGGTAAAAGAGAACAAAAAACTTTTTACAAACACAGTAGGAAGAGGACTAAGGAAAATCTCCATCCTTTACTGGATGCAGAGAGGAATGTAACCACTGAGGATGAGGAAAAAGCTGAGTTTCTCAATGCCTTCTTTATATCTGTCTTTAAAAGTCAGACCAGTTTTCCACGGGCTACTCTAGCCCTGACCTGAAAGTCTTGGATGGGGAGCAGAATAAACCCCCACAATTCAGGTGGAAATAGTTAGAGACATACTACTCCACCTGGACTGCCACAAGTCCATGGGGCTGGATGGGATCCACCCTAGGGTGCTGAGGGAGCACGCAGAGATAATAGCCAAGCCACTTGCCATCATCTATCAGCATTCCTGGTCAACCAGAGAGGTCCCAGAAGATTGGAGGCTTGCCGATGTGACTCCCATCCACAAGAAGGGCTGTAAGGAGGATCTGGGGAACTACAGGCCTGTCAGCCTGACCTCGGTACCAGGGAGTTATGGAGCAAATCATCTTGGGTGAGACCACACGGCACATGTGTGGCATTCAGGGGATCAGGCCCAGCCAGCATGGGTTTATAAAGGCAGGTCGTGCTTGACCAACCTCATTTCTTTCTACGACTGGGTGACCAGACTGGTAGATGAGGGAAAGGCTGTTGATGTAGTCTACCTAGATTTCAGCAAAGCCTTTGACATGATCTCTCACAGTATTCTCCTGGGGAAACTGGCTGCCTGTGGCCTAGACAGGTATACCCTTCTTTGGGTAAGGAACTGGATAGAGGGCCATGCCCAGCAGGTAGTAGTTAATGGAGTTAAGTCCAGTTGGCGTCCCGTTACAAATGGTGCCCCCCAGGGGTTGGTAGTGGGGCCCATCTTGTTTAATATCTTTACTGATGACCTAGATGAGGGGATTGAGTGTACCCTCAGTAAGTTTACAGATGACACCAAGTTGGGAGGTAGTGTCGATCTGAGAGTAGGGAGGCCTTCAGAGGGATCTAGATAAGCTGGATCACTGGGCTGAGGTGAATGGGATGAGGTTCAACAAGGCCAAGTGCCGGGTCCTGCACTTTGGCCACAATAACCCCATGCAATGCTATAGGCTTGGGGACAAGTGGCTGGATGACTGTGAAGAGGAAAGGGACCTGGGAGCGTTGGTTGATGCTTGGCTGAACATGGGCTGACAGTGTGTCCAGGTGGCCAAGAGGGCCAATGCCATCCTGGTCTGCATTAGAAATAGTGTGGCCAGCAGGAGCAGGGAGGTAATCATCTCCCTGTACTCAGCGCTGGTGAGGCCGCACCTAGAGTACTGTGTTCAGTTTTGGGCCCCTCAACTACAAGAAAAACACTGCGGCCCTGGAACATGTCCAGAGAAGGGCAACAAAACTGGTGAGGGGGTCTGGAGCACAAATCTTATGAGGGGAGGCTGAGGGAGCTGAGATTGTTTAGTCTGAAGAAGAGGAGGCTCAGGGGAGACCTCATTGCCCTCTACAACTTCCTGAAGGGAGGTTGTGATGAGGAGGGGTTTGGCCTCTTCTCCCAGGCAACAAACAGGACCCGAGGAAACGGCCACAAGTTGCACCAGAGGAGATTTAGATTAGACATAAGGAAAAACTTTTTCTCTCAGGGAGTGGTCAGGCACTGGAATGGCCTGCCAAGGGAGATGGTGGAGTTGCCGTCCCTGGCAGTGTTCAAGAGGTGTCTGGACAGGGTGCTACGAGATATGGTTTAGTAGCTTGTGGTAGTAATGGTGATGGGAGGACGGTTGGACTAGATGATCTTGTAGGTCCTTTCCAATCTTGTGTTTCTGTGATTCTATGAGGATCGTGGTTTAGTGGGAAATACTGCTGATAGGTGGAAGGCTGGGCTGGATGATCTTGGAGTTCTTTTCCAACCTTGGTGATTCTATGATTCTATGATTATATTTAACATTTTATTTTTTGTTCTAATTCTTGGAGTCGAATCAATGAAACGTCAATGCTTTTTTCAGCGAATGACTTTTTTCTGTTTTTATCAAGCAAATAATTTAATAGTCCCATTTCCTGGAAACATTTTATCCCTTTATCACTTTATATGGCCTTGGAAATATTAAAAAAATATTATCAGGTAAAATTGAAAAATGAAAAGTGATAACAGTTATGTAAATGAAATTAGATACTATACTGATCTTGTTTTGATTTCCTTAGCCTTGAAGATGTCTTTACCAACAACAATGAAATCTCATCCCTTAAAACAATTCTACAAAGAAAACTATGCATTCATATACTACCTAACTATACACTGCTTAATAGTGTCTAGATTAGTAAAAGAAACAAGCTATTGGTCCAGCATGAAAACAGTAATAGCAACACAAAATTCAAGTCTTAGGAGAGTTAGGCAGAAACTTCATAATAATTTTTCAGAGATTTGTTCATTCTGTTTAGTGTATCAAAGAGTATAAGCCCTTCTCTTCAACATCTTTATCAGTGATCTGGATGGTGGGATAGAGTGTGCTCTCAGCAAGTTTGCTGATGACACTAAGATGAGCGGTGCAGTTAATACAATAGAAGAAAGGAATGCCATCCAAAGAGACCTGTAGAAGCTTGAAAAGTGGGCCCATGAGGACCTAATGAGGTTCAGCAAGGCCTAGTGAGATGTATTGCACTTGGGTATCAACAATCCCAGCTATGTGTATCAACTGGGAGAATTCATTGGGAGCAGTCTTGTGGAGAAAAACATGGAGATCGTGGTGGATCCCAAAGCTGAACATGAACCAGTAGTGTGTGCTTGCAGCCTGAAGGCCAGCGGTATCCTGGGCTGCATCAAAAGAGGTGTAGCCAGCAGGTAGAGGGAGTGACTGAATCCCTCTACTCTGCCTTCATGAGGCCCCATCTGGAGTAGTGTGTCCAGGCTCCCAGCAGAAGAAAGATGTAAAGCTGCTGGAGAAGGTCCAGAGAAAGGCCACAAAGATAACCAAAGGGCTGTAGTACCTCTCCTGCAAAAACAGGCTGAGGGAGATGGGCTTCTTCAGCCTGGAGAAAAGAAGGCTCCAGAGAAAACTCATTATGGCATTCTATTTCTTAAAATCAGCTTAGAATCAGGAGGGAGACCAACTTTTTATACAAACGTATGGGGATAGGACAAGGAGGAATGGTTTTAACCTAAAAGTGAGGAAATTTAGATTAGGTGCTAGGGTGACATTTTTTACTCAGAGGGTGGTGAGGCACTGGAAGAGGTTGCCCAGAGAAGTTGTGGATGTCCTATTCTTAAAGGTGTCCGAGTTTGGATGGGATCTGGGTAACCTGATCCAGTGGGTGGCAACCATGCCTACAGCAGGAGGTTGGAACTAGGCTGGAACTTTAAGATCCCTTTCAATCCGAAACTTTCTGATTCTATGGAGTCCTCTCTGGAAAATAAACCATTGAATTATTGTTTACCATTCTATACAATTTTTTTCTTCTAAGCTGTACTTGAAATAGACAAATAGTTATGGCTATTCCAGTTCCACTTTATCAGAATAAGATGCAATATAGAGGAGTATTTCAAAATCATTAGGTACCCTCTCTTTCCATTGGATGCACTCACTGTGTGGCAGAGAGAGGATAAACTGAACTGTCTCAGATGAGGAAACTCTAAATGTTTATGTGATGTGCATCCAAAGCTAGCTTTTGAAAATCTGCTTTATTTTTCTCCCAATGACAGTTTTCAATTGCCTTCCAGTTGGCTAAGTATCACCTGACATTGTTTGTAGGTGAAACTTGTGACTCTTCTACTCTAATCTCTTGTGCATGAGTAATTTGCAACACCAGTTTACAGAAAAGAAATACAGTTCACACAAGAAGCAGGATGCAAAGAACCTCTGTGCAGAAGTTCATTTATCTCAAGAGAATTGTCTGTGAAGTAGAGAAAAATGATGGAAATTACATATGGCCAAGCAAAAAGAACAACAATCTGTCAAAAACAGGAGAGTTATGCAAGTGCAACTTGATTTCTAGACCTTTTCAGAAATGAAAGGGTTCTTAAGGAGAATTCTACTTTTGTAACAAAACAAAGGGTGTAAAACACCTCTGGCAATTCCATCAGATTCCCCATCATGGAAGACTGAAGTTTAGGATATCCTTGTAGACATAAGATTTTATAAATACAACAACTAGTACAGCTTGTTCTGGCTCTGTCAGTAACCTACCGTACAGTTCCACTGCACTAGAGACAGCAGTGCGATCTGAATGTTAGAATATATGTAGTTTGAACAGTGCATTCTAAGTTGAACAGGTGATAAGTGCATTGTTAGCTGCTCTGTTTTTATCAAGAGGTTCTTCATAACTTTGGAGTTAGTCACCATCTCAGCTCCTAGGCATATAAATGTATCTGAAAATATCTCTTTTCATTTTAAGTAAAAATGTTAAGACTTTTCCAGATACAAATTTGTAGGCACACTGGAAAATGAAAACCAAATATATCTCAGTGGTTCATGCAACAGAAGGAAAACAGAATAAATACCAGATATTCTAAATGTGAAATGTAATGAATTTCACCCAAGATGATGACTAACACTTGTTTACTTATTTAGTGTGTGTAGGAATATGAAACATTTTAAACTTTGTTGAAATAAATGAATCACCAAAAGATAAAATTTTTAGCACTGAGTTTTCTCTTTCTCCTTTCGCGGGCACTTGTAAATCTCTTGGCCAACAGATTTAAGTTTTTGCGGATTTGTGAAGTACTGTCAAAAGCTCAGATTTAGGTTTTGAAACATGCATGATTTTGATCTCTGAAAAACAAAGAAAAAGACAAAAAAGATTTAAATTGTGATATAAAGTATATGTAATTTTAAATAACATTAACCTCAGTCACTAATGTTAGCTTAGTAAAAATAAGGAGGCAGATAAAAACTCAGCTATTTAAAGTGCGTAAGACTATAGAAAGAAAAAGGTGGAGGAAAATTGTACCTTCTAGACAATTTGCACTGTGAAATTATCATAATAGAAGAGCTGGGGGAAAAAAAAAAAAAACCATAAAAAGCTCTTAGTGCTTAAACTGACATTTTTTTCAACTGATTTTTTTTGACTCTGAAATCCAGTGGACGCATTTGGCACATAGAAAATTAGCTCCCAATAACTTAATGAATAGAAAAAAAGAAAACACAGTGCTTTGAATCAACTTATATGTTTTAATATATCTACTTTAAGTAAAGTTCTATTCCTTTACATTGCAATGACAGAGCTGCTTCACTAAGCAGTATAATAGAGAGATAGCCACCACAGTTCTTAATAATTTAGTGCAGGTTATAAAGTAGACTGTGTCTGAAATTGAAAAAATAAGCCTCTATTGTTCACCTAGACTTCAATATTGACTTAGTTTACACAAGAGTATTTGGATGCCTCCACCTACCCAACAGTTTACAATGAAAAATTATAACTCTCTTCTGCTTCAATAAGAACTGTAAAAATTATGATATTTATTACAGCGGGCCAGCAAGATTCAGGAAATATCAGGATCCAATTATGCAAATTCTCTGTTTTGAGTGAAGGAGGCAACCTAATCCAAAGTGCTTACATTAGGAAGGTATATAACTCATAGAAATAAATATCTATTTGAAAACATTCAACTAAGGATGAGTGCAAAGCAAAAGATCAGAGAGCGGAAGATGTCTTGAAGAATGAGTAGTATATATTTCACTTCAAAATGTAAACGCATTTCTAAGCTTGCTTAAATAGGAATAGCAGAAGACATCTTGAACTGAAAAAATCAAGCAAGTTTATTCCTGGGATCATTCTAGTATGTCAGTTCATAGAATGAAACACGGAATACAGCTAATCCCAAATGTTTTTTTTCTCTGATCCACGGTGGTGAAAGAATTGGAAGCTAGGGCCAACTGCCTGTGGCTGTGAATGTCAGAGGAGATTGTACTCATTCAATGAGTTTCATATGCACATCTGAGTTCAGAATTTGTCCTTAAAGGAATAGATGTTGTCACAACTGCACTTCTGTAAAATGTTTAATTTTAGGTTAATAAATGTGAAAGAAGAGAAAGAGGATATGTGTGTAACTGAAGATAAATAAATAAATAAACATAATAAGGCACTTAGAACTTCTTTTTTTTCTACAGTGAGGCAAAAAATGACTTGGAAATTTTAGAGATCAATTGGAAAATACAAGATTTTTTCTTTGCCAGATGTAAGGAGTTGTGCTCAATAAAAGCTATTTCTGACTGTGACTAGCTTCTGAGTGTTGTATGTCATAGTTTCCGTTACTCTGAGTAGAGACTAAGAAAATCATTCCGTCGGTGGCATCAGGAAAAAAGCTAGCCTCAATGTTCCTCTTTACTTTCATATTTTTGTTTACTCTTTCATTTTCCTTAAGTTGTAGAAGATGTATTAGATCCTAACTGTTCTGATTTTCTTTGATGTTTGGATTAAAAAATAAATAAATACCGGAGAAAAGGGAACCAAATTCTTTGCTCCCTAGTACTTGTAAATAACAAAGACTATATTAAGAACTGTCATTATCTGTTTTTTTTTTAAGTTCATACAGTATCCATAAGCTCTGCAGATCTCTGGAACTCAAGAAGCTCAGACCACAGACTTGATCTCTGTAACATTACCTTTGAATCTACTAATCCCTTCCTACAAAACTCTGACAGGTTGCATGGAGAATTCTAATTTGATAAAACACTGGGATCCAGCCAGATTGCAGACAGAATATATTTTACTCTTTAAAAAAAAAAACTGTAGTATAAACATTGCTGCAAGGTCAGATTTGCTTCAGGATGTTGTCCCTTCTGCTCCATTTCATGTTGCATATGCATGATCAAACATACAGAATACTGCTCGCTCATTCATTAGAATGACTCTACCCATCATCAGAAAGCTAACAAATATACCATATCTGAATCGTTGCTAAGATGAAACTTTCCAAGACAAATTTCATAGTGTCATTTATTGTTACCTGATCTTTCAATACAATTAGAAAGCCTGCTAAATACATTTCTCGTTTATGAACGCTGTTCCCTCGGTTGTTTGAGAAATTCTCTGGCTAGCACAGCTATTTCAAGAATAAAGTGCGCCCTTTCATAGTGCTCTGCTTCTTTTCAAAAACCACTGCCTACATACTAAAGCAAGGCTCTTACTGTTTTCAAAACTATAAAGATTTTATTCTTCCCTTGGTATTATAGTGAAGCTGCTCCATGCTGTTTGGCTGATGCTGTGTTTTTCACAGACACTATCAGATATAAATTCAAACTTTGTAATATGCAGACAGCTGAGTTTAAAAAAAAATAAAGAAAGAAAGAAAAAGAAAAACAGTTCTATTACTTTCTGGAACTGGGGAGTTTGGGGTTGCTTTTTGTGGTTTAAGGTTTCTTAAGAACGTAATTCCCTTCTGGAAAAGGATATACTTTTTGGTAATGAGAAATAAATATATTTTTAAATTTAATCTTTTTTTT
>JACDJE010000775.1:85128-104315 GCA_016647715.1 Pavo muticus
AAAAAAAAAAAAAAAAAAAAACGGTTTTGGTTACTAAGGCAGAGGCAGAAAAGGATGACAGCCTCATGGAAATAATCCTCCTTTTCTCCCAGAAGGCTGCTATCAGTTTTTATATTGCACAACATACATATGTCATCTCTAAAACTGCAATTCACTTACTTTTCTCTCAAAAATGAACATACTGTAGCAGAAAGTGTGCTAGAAAAATTTGAAGGGAAAGTAAATCAATCTTTTCTTTAGCCAACAAGCAATTTTGTACTCTAGCAGGGGGCATACAGGACTTGTCCAACATTGCTGCTAGCTAAAGAGGAAAATATTGATTTGTGTTTGCCTTTTTACATCAACAGTAAAGAATCTGTAGCACTTACACATCATAGAATAAGACCTGAAGGTATCAAAAAGCGATATAAAAACATCAAATGACTTGTGGCTCTGATTTAAATAACATTTGAATGCTAATTTAATTTTGTTCTGCATCATCCATCTTTCTTCAAACCAAAGTAACTTTTCACTTGTTATTGACCTTCTAATAATCTCTTCAACAGATACATTTTTGCTATCTATCCATCTATACAGTCCCATTCACCCTTGAATTTAGACTACACTGAGAATGATCTCACACATAACCTTTTTCTTTTTACAAACAACTTTAGGTTTGATGTACTTAAGCATGAAGGAATTTGCTTAATTTTGTCAAATAAAGCATAAAAATAGCAAGATTTTTTACTACAGGAAAGAATGGTACATTGGCGTGTTTTGCTATGAACTTCTAGGGTATCACAAGAAAATTGAATTCTTTACTGTATGGTGTAAATGTGAACTTACTTAGCACATCCTGATATCCTTACTCACCAGCAGAATTCACATGAATATAGACAGTTGACAGTATGCTCAGTAAGAGCCAGCAGTGTGCCCTGACAGTCAGGAGGGCAAACAGTATTCTGTGATTCATAAAGCACAGCGTAACCAGCCAGTAGAAAGAGGTGATTCTCCCACTGCGTTTAACGTTGGTGCAGCCTCACCTGGAATATTGTGTGTAATTCTGGGTTCCACAATTAAAANTAATCTTTTTTTTCTTTTTTTTTTTACAAGATTATCAAAATAGAACCTACCATCTACAGAGCTCCTTCAGCAAACAGACTCCTCTAACAAACAAAGAGCCTGGTCACTATGACATAAATAGATTCACTATTCAGTGTAAAATCATTGCAGTAAACACCAAAGAAACAATATCCAAGGATCTCATTTGTGGCTATTTATGGCTCTGTGCAGTTTTTCTCTTTTTTTTTTCTTTTCAAAGCAATCTTACCTCCCCTGTTCCAAATCTTTTTGAATTCAGACGCATTTCTTTTTTTGTTGGTACAGCAATTTCACTGTAATACCCTTTAAAAACACATGGAAAATGATTTGCTGTTCCAAGGCTACTGAGTTATCAACCTTATATTAATAGTCAATTTTCTTGACAGAATCATGGAATTGTTTGGGTTGGAAGGAACCTTTAAGATCATCAAGTTCCAACCCCCTGCTATAGGCAGGGACACCTCCCTCTGGACCGGGTTGCACCTTGAATGCTTCCAGCCTGGCCTTGAATGCTTCCAGGGAGGGAGCATTCACAGTCTCTCTTGGCAACCCATTGCAGTGTCTCACCATCCTCACAATAAAGAGTTTCTTCCTAATATCTAGTCTAATCCTACCCTATTCCAGTTTAAAACCATTTCCCCTTGTTGTGTCGCTACACGCCCTTCTAAAAAGTCCCTCTCCAGCTTTCCTGTAGGCCCTTTTCATGTACTGGAAGGCCACTATCAGGTCTCCTCGGAGCCTTCTCTTCTCCAGGCTCAAGAGCCCCAGCTCTCTCAGCCTGTCCTCATAGGGGGGGGGTTCCAGCCCCCTGATGACCTTTGTGTCCCTTCTCCAGACCTGCTCCAAAAAAGCCATGCTGCCTTGTTGTTACGTAAGTTTTTAATATATTCATTTTAAACATTTTATTACAAAATTGTTAAAACAAAGTTGTTAATCATCTTCAATATATTTGCTTACTGATTCCCATAATAAATGCAAGCATTTTTTAAATAAAGAAAATTATTAAAAACACAATAAATGTTACTAAGCGATAAACGCACTGTTCTTATTGAATAAAAAGGAAGGCATATTTCATTTCCATGATACTGAATCTTATAAATGTTTTAATCACTTGAATATATGTCTGTCAGTTTTTAGACAATTCAATTGCATGTCATGTGCATATGGGTATATGTATAGACAGTAAGAGAAAGAGCGAGAGACAGATAAGATAGAAAATACTGAATAAAGGATGTTTTTATGTCAAGCGCAAAATCTAAGAAATTACATAGTTAAGTTTATTTGTATTGCTGGTACCATTAAAAACTTCTACATACTAGAGCTTTGACTGTCAAATCAAAAATTTGAGAGAACGTAGCTAACAATCCCTTGTGAACAATTTATTTGAAGTTAATAGCAAGCATTATATAAGGATATGTGACCAAGGATAAGAAGGAATCCAGTTTAGCAAGACAGGAATCAAATGCAGGAAGAATGTGACCACATTCTTTTCCTGCTGTGTTCTGTCAATTTGTTCACTGTAAAATACATACAGAAGCAATACTACAGAATTGCTAAAAATAGAACACTGATTCATAGTCAAAACAGTTTTATCATCTGAACATTTTTAGATGTCTTGCAAGTGTGAAACAAATTATCACATATATGAGGCCTGCCTCACCCATACCTGAATCCTCAACTGGCAATATCTGCATTGGTAGCATTCATTAGCAACAGTAGTCATTCAGTGTTAACAAGATCAAAAACAGATTTGCAGGATAAGACCCCAAAGAGAGAATTAACAAAGTGAATTGGCAAAGGTCCAAATAATGAATTTTATTACTTTGAGTCAAATCAGCAGGTTAAGGCAAGTTGTTCTGGCCTTCTGTTCAGCACTTTTGAGAGTCCATTTGGAGTACTAATGTCCATGTTTGGACTTCCTGGGGGAAAAAAAAAAAAAAAAAAGCTTGAGCAAGTACTGTGGAAAGATACTTAAAAGTGGTTGGAGTAGATGACATATGAAGGCTGAGTGAACTGGTTTTTTGTTCATTCTTAGAAAGAGAGGACAAGCAGAAGTTTATACTGCTCTCTTTAGTTAACAGGAGGCTACAAAAAAAACAAAGCTAGAGTCTTTTGGACATGCAGAAGAGGCATCTATTGCCAAGTGGCAACAGATGCATGCAGCAACAGTTCAAATCAGGTTTAAGGAAGAATATTATTCATAACGAGGCATTCAAACTCTAGAGCAGGTTGCAATTTTCCATCTGTGAAAATATTCAGATTTTGATGTAGCAGCACCCCAAGAAGGCTCCTTTATCTTGCTCCTTTTGACTATGAAATTATACCACATTATTTCCAAAACTCTTTTCTAACTCTAAGCTTTTCTGTGATTTTCACTTTCTAATCTAAAGTATGTTTTATGGGTTTATTGGTGTGTAGGCAGCATCAAGAAATGTTTAACTACATTTAGTACTGTCAACAGAGCATTCTGTGGAGTTGGCTTTTTTCTTTTTCTTGTTTACCAGATATAAGTCTATGATACCAGATACTACACGTAAGAAGAATAAGGAACATATTTTTAAGATATTAATGATAAATTTTTAAAACTTGCAGCTACATGAGGTCATCAGTCCCCAAGCAAGAACATTTCTGGAGGGCTAAAATAAACGTGAAAGAAGGGAAACAGCAGTTATGAAGACAAATAATGGGAGGGGGAGAGGGGGAGGGGCTGAACCAAACAAACATAATTCCCCAGGAAGAATCTAAATTATTGTTGTGGCTGTAAATCCTCTATGAGAATTAATTGCCTACTTTCAACACAGAGTGAAGTTCCAACATCCTTCTGAGGAACAAGATAAGGACATCACTGGCATTTTCTATAGATCCATTTCTAATCAATAATCAAACATTTTTACATTAGAAAGCCAATTCCCACATTTAATGTATATTCTATGATTCTATGATTCTAATATTAGAGAATGATGTTTGGAGCATTGATTCTAAACCTGGATTTACAGTAGAAAGTGAACAATGGCAGAGAATTTTCTGTAGATTATTCACTTGCTTTCAGAGTTAGAGAGTTTTCTGTTGATGCTCTCTTAATTGATGTTGAAATTAAAAATCTTAGCAAGTGAATGTCATTATACATATTTTAAGATCACATCTAAATCTATTTAGATCTTTTTAGAAAAAAAAGGAGAAATCATTCTTCCTCATTTGATACATCTAATATAAATCAAGATTGCAATTGAAAAGAAAGGTATGCTATGCCCACCTTGTATAAATGACCTGAACTGAAATTCACTCTCCTAGTGGCATCCATATATGCACCAATTCAAAAAAGATGGTAATGTACGGGGAAGAAGAGGAAGAGAATAACTATTTTTTGTTTGGTTTGATTTAATTTGTTTACTTTTCCTACTGAAATGGTGTCTCCTGCTGGCATAGAATGAATAAAGTACATATCCAAAGAAAATGGAAGGACAGGCAGTAAAATTTTCCAAAGGATCTCAGATAAAAGCAACGTGTAGTAAACTTAAGGAGTGTCATCTCTTTTCAGCAAACTGACTTGTTCTCCATTCACCAGTGAGGACAAAATTGGTGGACAGAAGAGCAGATTTCTCCATTAACTTGTCTTCTACTTGGAGAAAAGAAGACAACACCTTCCTGAGAGAGGTTTGCTGACTTCAGTGAAGTCTAAAGGGTCAAGTATGAAAATGAGTATAAAAAAACAAGCCATAACAAAGGAAGACCAGGAGACTGGGAGCTCATATTTGAACCAGGAGATATTATCTTGCAAAGCTAGCAAGATTGCTTAAAATTTGCTGCAGACCAGAAAGCCACAGATCAAAACCTAGAGGAAGACACTTACTAGATTAGAAATAGATGGGAAGGAAAGTACTTGCTTGGAAAACAGTGGCTAGGGACAGGGAAAAGTAATCTGCTTCCTTCTCCTCTGAGTGGCTTGATCTACTTAAGATAGCCCATGTATACTGTTTTGTGATCTGTTGCAATGTAGTTTTACAGCTTTTGCAGTCTTTTGACATTCACATTTCAGTAAAGAGAGAAAGGGATAAGAATTCCATCATAATGATTCAGTGAGTTCAATGTCTTGCTACAATTTATGGAAAGAGAGCGAGAGGAGAAAAGAAAGGAATAAAATATACACACAACATTTTTTCCTCTTTCTGTGTATGTTTACTCTGTACGATGTGGGAGAACTAATTTAAGGCATTTTATGTTTAAAAAATTTTCAAAGTATTCATTATTCGCACATTATTCTCTCCTCTATGGACCACTTTAGCATATACCTAACTTATCTCCAGAAAGAAATTATATTCAATTGGATTTTAATCAATAGATAGGTATCCAAACTTTCACGGTTCCTCAAATATAAAAAGATGCATATGTGTAAATATTTAGTATTAGAAGAGTCATTTTTCTATCTTGTCCTCATTTATGATCAAAAAATTATTAGTGGTAGTACTAGTAGTATTAAAAGATCTTTTTATCCTTTATTAAAATAAACATATCTCTGATATATTTTGTTTTTAAAAAAATTTACTTTGTAAAAGGATACATTTGGATTCAAAAGAAAATAATGTTAAGAACACTGAACACTCACAGGTAAAAGTGGAGAAACAAGCAGAACTTTCTAGCAAGTATCATAGCTTCGATGGAAGATTATCAATCAGCTCTATTCACAGCTCACTGATGATGGCTGCTGTCCCTGCTTATTTTCAAAGGAAAGAAATTAAGAAGAAAGAGGATATCATCTGCAATTCAATTAGTTTGTGGGAGGCATACAGCGATTAGAGTTTTTCCAGAAATGCATAGATGTAGCAGTTATATATTTTGAAATTGTTTCCCAAGTTTTTAGATTTTCGTTCTACACACTATACTAGCTGTATTACAGTCAGCTTTGAAACACTCTTTCCACAGTGTCTTTTGGAAGAGAACAGTATTTATCAAGAACAGGCTGCAATATAGAGTAAGCGGTAATGGATTTAAATTGCAGCAAGAAGATTCAGTCTTAACATTAGGAAAGCCTAATAATAAAAATAGTGAAGTTCTGAAACAAATTGACTCTAAAAGTTGTGAAAAATATATCTTTCTAGGTTTTTAAGATTAGATTATAGGAGGAGAATATCATGAAAGAAGCTTCTATCTGCTGGTTTTGCTGTAAGGGCGACAGAGCTGGGGGTCAACCATTTGTTCAGTGAGAGAGATCAAGATATATTTCCTGTCTGTGGGTTTTTTGGAAGAATTTTTGTGCCTTGGCCTTGAAATTCCATTGATAAAATGTTTGTAGGAAAATTATCACGTGTACTATGGGAAAGTGTTTTAAATGTTGCTTTGTTAGTTACTGTGTGACATGAAAAAGTGTTGTGTATGTTGATAGTGATTAAAACAGTGATTAAATTTCTACACATATTTAATCATGTTTGATTAAATCATAAATCAAGACATACAATGGGATATCCAAAGGTATGAAAAAGTTTAAAAATTAATGAGCAAAAGGTCATAAAATTTGCCTGTCTTTTACTAAAAAGGTGGATTCCAGAAAAGATATGACAGTTTTTTTTTTCACCAAGAACAGAAAGATCTAGGCGGAAAGAACAAGGACAGAAACAATTAAAGTGATAGCCAATAGCATGATCAACTGGCTAATTATTCCAAAATTTCTTGCATGTTTTGTTAAAGAACCTTTGCTTTGGCAGGCAACTGTTGTTCGTTTCTAACATACTGCATCAGGACTCCTATTTAGGGTTTTGAAGAGGTTCAGCTTGTGAGCTCAATGCCTACTTCTTTCCATAAGTAGTATATGAGTAATCTTGATATTTTTCTTTGCTCGTTATTTGTGACTGCATGTATTTTGAACAGAAAGAAAAAAAAAAAAAAAAAAAAACGGTTTTGGTTACTAAGGCAGAGGCAGAAAAGGATGACAGCCTCATGGAAATAATCCTCCTTTTCTCCCAGAAGGCTGCTATCAGTTTTTATATTGCACAACATACATATGTCATCTCTAAAACTGCAATTCACTTACTTTTCTCTCAAAAATGAACATACTGTAGCAGAAAGTGTGCTAGAAAAATTTGAAGGGAAAGTAAATCAATCTTTTCTTTAGCCAACAAGCAATTTTGTACTCTAGCAGGGGGCATACAGGACTTGTCCAACATTGCTGCTAGCTAAAGAGGAAAATATTGATTTGTGTTTGCCTTTTTACATCAACAGTAAAGAATCTGTAGCACTTACACATCATAGAATAAGACCTGAAGGTATCAAAAAGCGATATAAAAACATCAAATGACTTGTGGCTCTGATTTAAATAACATTTGAATGCTAATTTAATTTTGTTCTGCATCATCCATCTTTCTTCAAACCAAAGTAACTTTTCACTTGTTATTGACCTTCTAATAATCTCTTCAACAGATACATTTTTGCTATCTATCCATCTATACAGTCCCATTCACCCTTGAATTTAGACTACACTGAGAATGATCTCACACATAACCTTTTTCTTTTTACAAACAACTTTAGGTTTGATGTACTTAAGCATGAAGGAATTTGCTTAATTTTGTCAAATAAAGCATAAAAATAGCAAGATTTTTTACTACAGGAAAGAATGGTACATTGGCGTGTTTTGCTATGAACTTCTAGGGTATCACAAGAAAATTGAATTCTTTACTGTATGGTGTAAATGTGAACTTACTTAGCACATCCTGATATCCTTACTCACCAGCAGAATTCACATGAATATAGACAGTTGACAGTATGCTCAGTAAGAGCCAGCAGTGTGCCCTGACAGTCAGGAGGGCAAACAGTATTCTGTGATTCATAAAGCACAGCGTAACCAGCCAGTAGAAAGAGGTGATTCTCCCACTGCGTTTAACGTTGGTGCAGCCTCACCTGGAATATTGTGTGTAATTCTGGGTTCCACAATTAAAAAAAAAAAAAAAAAGGATGGAGAGATATTAAGATATTTTTAATGTGCCTACAGAAAAGCAACAAAACTTTCAGAAGGGTCAGAAGGAAACTCCTATTAGGAGGAGCTGAGAACACTGAGTTTGTCAAGCTTGAAAGAAAGAAGGCTAAGAAGCACTTTCATTACTATCTACAATCTACTATTTCTACTACCTTTGGAAGGGAAAGTGGAGAAGACTCATCTTTTCTTCCTGGTATCTAGTGACAGGACACATTGGAATGGCTGAGATGTGCACATTTCCAGTCTGTTCCAGTGTTTAACCATTCTTTGTGATATCCTAATATCCAGTCTAAACACTGGAACAGACTGGAAAATCATTGTATTTTCCACCATGATAAAGATTCAAAACTTTTCTAATAATAGGAGCAAGTGGAGCAAAGAAGTAGAGAGGATATGGTGTCATATTATCAGCCATAAAAGCAATTACAAGTAATTGTAGCTGAGAAACATTAACAGTGGTATAAATTCATCCTTTACTCTTTGTTTCAGTTAGTGGGAAAAAATTGTTCTCTGAGCTTGAGGCAAAATTCATTTGTTGCATATACTAGGGGTATGTCATTGTAGGCAGAGTGAGGTGTCCTACCTGGTCTCTAGTGGCCACTACAGAAAATTGAAGATTTCCTCTAAGTCTTGTGTCACATTTGGTAGTCTACGCAGATATCTCTCTCCTAATATCATCTTTCCACGTAGTATATAACCCTAGTCACCTACACTAAGATAAATGAATTACCCTTACTGTTCTCAACTGGCAGCTAAAAGTCAGATATATTCTTCAGGGTGTCCCAAGAGGCAATAAATTCCAGCTGAACTGAACTTCGGTATAATCTCTACATGCTAAATTAGTATTATTTGAACATATGTTTTTGGTGTTCTGTTTCCAGAACACTTCAAGTAATTCTGTTGTTATTGAAAAAATAATGTGTGGTACTAGGGCTGACAGGGGTAGAAATGACAACATTGAATCTTCACCTTCACATTCAGAGTCATACAGTTTGTCAGCATTGCTGACACCAAATAATTGATTATGCTTTTTTAGCAGACTTCTACAAGACCTATCTTACCAGAAAGAAGTATCGCTGCATATTCATGTCTTATTCATCTCACCGCACATTTGTGAACAACTATTTTTAAGGATGAAGCACAGAAATAGTAAAATTTCATCTAAAATCTCTGAAAAGAACCTTAAAAACTCAGAACTGCAACCTGTTCTTTCACAAAAACAAGCTCAAATGTCCCACTAGTTTTATGTTTTTCTTGCTGTCTTTTTTGTTTTAATAAATAATGTAAAAAATGAAAAGCTTTATTAGTTACATATGTTAACTATATTATATATTTTATATAAGACAGTTCCTCTTCATTTACTGCAGATCAGGCAAGCCAAAAGGTTGGATACCCATGATCTGAGCATATGCAAACATTTTCCGGTATGTTGTATGATAAAAGAGGTCTATATTTCTTCACTTGTTTATAGGATTCATATCACTTATTAAACATAATCCTTTGCAAACTGTGAGGTACAATGCACTCCACCACATTCTCCAGGCTGAAATTCTGTGTACTTCAAATTAAGAATTATTGCTTTGCTTTGTGTGCATTTCTGAATAGATGGCTGACAAAAGACATTTCAATCTTACAGTTTCTGTAAAGTGAACTGATCTACTGTTTGACTGATACTTCACTTAAAAGTACCAGGGTGAAGCCATATTTCTTTCCCTCTCTGGTGGTATTGTTACAATTGCTGTTGCTGGATGTGTTCCATGACTCTTTACAGACTTGCTTTACATTAATATGCAAACAAAAATAAATTTTAAAAGCCTGTTTGATTAGTTGTGATGATGTAGTATTATAATAGGTGAACTGCATTTTNAAAAAAGCTTGAGCAAGTACTGTGGAAAGATACTTAAAAGTGGTTGGAGTAGATGACATATGAAGGCTGAGTGAACTGGTTTTTTGTTCATTCTTAGAAAGAGAGGACAAGCAGAAGTTTATACTGCTCTCTTTAGTTAACAGGAGGCTACAAAAAAAACAAAGCTAGAGTCTTTTGGACATGCAGAAGAGGCATCTATTGCCAAGTGGCAACAGATGCATGCAGCAACAGTTCAAATCAGGTTTAAGGAAGAATATTATTCATAACGAGGCATTCAAACTCTAGAGCAGGTTGCAATTTTCCATCTGTGAAAATATTCAGATTTTGATGTAGCAGCACCCCAAGAAGGCTCCTTTATCTTGCTCCTTTTGACTATGAAATTATACCACATTATTTCCAAAACTCTTTTCTAACTCTAAGCTTTTCTGTGATTTTCACTTTCTAATCTAAAGTATGTTTTATGGGTTTATTGGTGTGTAGGCAGCATCAAGAAATGTTTAACTACATTTAGTACTGTCAACAGAGCATTCTGTGGAGTTGGCTTTTTTCTTTTTCTTGTTTACCAGATATAAGTCTATGATACCAGATACTACACGTAAGAAGAATAAGGAACATATTTTTAAGATATTAATGATAAATTTTTAAAACTTGCAGCTACATGAGGTCATCAGTCCCCAAGCAAGAACATTTCTGGAGGGCTAAAATAAACGTGAAAGAAGGGAAACAGCAGTTATGAAGACAAATAATGGGAGGGGGAGAGGGGGAGGGGCTGAACCAAACAAACATAATTCCCCAGGAAGAATCTAAATTATTGTTGTGGCTGTAAATCCTCTATGAGAATTAATTGCCTACTTTCAACACAGAGTGAAGTTCCAACATCATTCTGAGGAACAAGATAAGGACATCACTGGCATTTTCTATAGATCCATTTCTAATCAATAATCAAACATTTTTACATTAGAAAGCCAATTCCCACATTTAATGTATATTCTATGATTCTATGATTCTAATATTAGAGAATGATGTTTGGAGCATTGATTCTAAACCTGGATTTACAGTAGAAAGTGAACAATGGCAGAGAATTTTCTGTAGATTATTCACTTGCTTTCAGAGTTAGAGAGTTTTCTGTTGATGCTCTCTTAATTGATGTTGAAATTAAAAATCTTAGCAAGTGAATGTCATTATACATATTTTAAGATCACATCTAAATCTATTTAGATCTTTTTAGAAAAAAAAGGAGAAATCATTCTTCCTCATTTGATACATCTAATATAAATCAAGATTGCAATTGAAAAGAAAGGTATGCTATGCCCACCTTGTATAAATGACCTGAACTGAAATTCACTCTCCTAGTGGCATCCATATATGCACCAATTCAAAAAAGATGGTAATGTACGGGGAAGAAGAGGAAGAGAATAACTATTTTTTGTTTGGTTTGATTTAATTTGTTTACTTTTCCTACTGAAATGGTGTCTCCTGCTGGCATAGAATGAATAAAGTACATATCCAAAGAAAATGGAAGGACAGGCAGTAAAATTTTCCAAAGGATCTCAGATAAAAGCAACGTGTAGTAAACTTAAGGAGTGTCATCTCTTTTCAGCAAACTGACTTGTTCTCCATTCACCAGTGAGGACAAAATTGGTGGACAGAAGAGCAGATTTCTCCATTAACTTGTCTTCTACTTGGAGAAAAGAAGACAACACCTTCCTGAGAGAGGTTTGCTGACTTCAGTGAAGTCTAAAGGGTCAAGTATGAAAATGAGTATAAAAAAACAAGCCATAACAAAGGAAGACCAGGAGACTGGGAGCTCATATTTGAACCAGGAGATATTATCTTGCAAAGCTAGCAAGATTGCTTAAAATTTGCTGCAGACCAGAAAGCCACAGATCAAAACCTAGAGGAAGACACTTACTAGATTAGAAATAGATGGGAAGGAAAGTACTTGCTTGGAAAACAGTGGCTAGGGACAGGGAAAAGTAATCTGCTTCCTTCTCCTCTGAGTGGCTTGATCTACTTAAGATAGCCCATGTATACTGTTTTGTGATCTGTTGCAATGTAGTTTTACAGCTTTTGCAGTCTTTTGACATTCACATTTCAGTAAAGAGAGAAAGGGATAAGAATTCCATCATAATGATTCAGTGAGTTCAATGTCTTGCTACAATTTATGGAAAGAGAGCGAGAGGAGAAAAGAAAGGAATAAAATATACACACAACATTTTTTCCTCTTTCTGTGTATGTTTACTCTGTACGATGTGGGAGAACTAATTTAAGGCATTTTATGTTTAAAAAATTTTCAAAGTATTCATTATTCGCACATTATTCTCTCCTCTATGGACCACTTTAGCATATACCTAACTTATCTCCAGAAAGAAATTATATTCAATTGGATTTTAATCAATAGATAGGTATCCAAACTTTCACAGTTCCTCAAATATAAAAAGATGCATATGTGTAAATATTTAGTATTAGAAGAGTCATTTTTCTATCTTGTCCTCATTTATGATCAAAAAATTATTAGTGGTAGTACTAGTAGTATTAAAAGATCTTTTTATCCTTTATTAAAATAAACATATCTCTGATATACTTTTGTTTTTTAAAAAATTTACTTTGTAAAAGGATACATTTGGATTCAAAAGAAAATAATGTTAAGAACACTGAACACTCACAGGTAAAAGTGGAGAAACAAGCAGAACTTTCTAGCAAGTATCATAGCTTCGATGGAAGATTATCAATCAACTCTATTCACAGCTCACTGATGATGGCTGCTGTCCCTGCTTATTTTCAAAGGAAAGAAATTAAGAAGAAAGAGGATATCATCTGCAATTCAATTAGTTTGTGGGAGGCATACAGCGATTAGAGTTTTTCCAGAAATGCATAGATGTAGCAGTTATATATTTTGAAATTGTTTCCCAAGTTTTTAGATTTTCGTTCTACACACTATACTAGCTGTATTACAGTCAGCTTTGAAACACTCTTTCCACAGTGTCTTTTGGAAGAGAACAGTATTTATCAAGAACAGGCTGCAATATAGAGTAAGCGGTAATGGATTTAAATTGCAGCAAGAAGATTCAGTCTTAACATTAGAAAAGCCTAATAATAAAAATAGTGAAGTTCTGAAAAAAATTGACTCTAAAAGTTGTGAAAAATATATCTTTCTAGGTTTTTAAGATTAGATTATAGGAGGAGAATATCATGAAAGAAGCTTCTATCTGCTGGTTTTGCTGTAAGGGCGACAGAGCTGGGGGTCAACCATTTGTTCAGTGAGAGAGATCAAGATATATTTCCTGTCTGTGGGTTTTTTGGAAGAATTTTTGTGCCTTGGCCTTGAAATTCCATTGATAAAATGTTTGTAGGAAAATTATCACGTGTACTATGGGAAAGTGTTTTAAATGTTGCTTTGTTAGTTACTGTGTGACATGAAAAAGTGTTGTGTATGTTGATAGTGATTAAAACAGTGATTAAATTTCTACACATATTTAATCATGTTTGATTAAATCATAAATCAAGACATACAATGGGATATCCAAAGGTATGAAAAAGTTTAAAAATTAATGAGCAAAAGGTCATAAAATTTGCCTGTCTTTTACTAAAAAGGTGGATTCCAGAAAAGATATGACAGTGTTTTTTTTCACCAAGAACAGAAAGATCTAGGCGGAAAGAACAAGGACAGAAACAATTAAAGTGATAGCCAATAGCATGATCAACTGGCTAATTATTCCAAAATTACTTGCATGTTTTGTTAAAGAACCTTTGCTTTGGCAGGCAACTGTTGTTCGTTTCTAACATACTGCATCAGGACTCCTATTTAGGGTTTTGAAGAGGTTCAGCTTGTGAGCTCAATGCCTACTTCTTTCCATAAGTAGTATATGAGTAATCTTGATATTTTTCTTTGCTCGTTATTTGTGACTGCATGTATTTTGAACAGAANCCGGACCATCATTGGTAAGACTTCTATTTGGGAAGTGGATATGTAACACTGTAAATAAGACATGCAAATAATGTCAAAATAAAAACTCTCTTTTTCTGTCAGAACAGTTCTTACTTTTCCTCTTGTGAATCTAGAGATTAAAAATCAAGGGAGTTTGTGCTCCTGTTTTTGACTGTTTTGGATTTTTTTGGTGCATTGTAATGCACAGCCACACTTTATTTCTTAAATTCACTATGACCCAGGAGTTAACACACAAAAATCAATTTATTTGTAATAATATGAGCTATAAATGATTATTTAAAATTATAAACAATATTTATAACAAAAAGGGACCTGTAAAGCAACTCAGACCAGTTTGAATTTAAACTGACAGAGACAGTATAAGGTAAATAAAGCTATTTTTTCTCTGATTTAGCCAGGCTTAGTGTTTTCTGTTTGTCTGTTTGTTTCTTAGAGATTAGGAAAAAATAAATAAATTAAAGAACTTATTTCATAAAAATATCCCTGGCTTAGCTGACACTATTATGTTTGATTAATATTTGTCTACCTAAGGAATCTTCAACAATCAGAAAATAAATTATTTAACAGATAGTTCAAGATTCAGTTTGGATGATTCATAGTTTATCTTGAATTAGCGGAAGAAATAGATGTTAACTAAAAGCTCTTCATCATCACAAAACACCTCTTTTAGGGCTCAGAAGTTTTGTTTTGTTTTGCTATTGTTTTTGCTTGTTTGTTTGATGGAAGTCAGGAATCTTTTCTTATGTTAGTTTCCAGCCATTCAAAATATAATATAAAAACCAGTTTGGGCTCATATAATTGGGAAATGAGAAAGAGAGAAATAAAAGTAAAATAATAATGGTTCTTTTAAGAACATTGAATTTACAGAATATATGGATTTGAAATAGGATACAAAGCTTGGGCAAATTTCATAATTGTTATTGCAAGTTCTGCTTCCTTCAGAACTGAAATCTATTCTTATATAGTGGAAGCTGGTTTGGGATGTGGGCCCAGATCAGCAGGGCTCATGACTAGGCCAGGCAGGGCTGTGGGGAACTGGAGCTCAGCTCTGCTTTGGCCTCTCTGGGGCAGGGGCTGATGACTACAGGGACTGAAAGGATATCCTCAGACAGGGTGTGGGGATGCTCAGGGTGACACGTGGAGGAAGGGACAGTGAAACCCGTGAGTTCCCCCAGGACAGTAACAACACCAACATAGCATTCAGAAGAGAACATTGAGCTGGTGAACCTTTTCTCTGATTAACTATTTCCATAACNTTTACTAATATTCATTTAAAATCAAGAGTTTTATGTATCTTTTCATTTTTTTCTTCTTTTGGAACAACTCATTTTATAAAGTTCTGATGTTAGGTTTCTAAACATCAAATAAAGGAAGAAAATGTCATCCCCATTTTACAGATTTTTAAACTGCAGCAAAGATTGATGCAGCGACTTGTAACATGTAGGGTAAGCTCTCTCTATATTACCTCTGTAATCCATTTTGAGGGATTGGTAAATATCTGTGTTGGAGTTGCCTGGAGATATGGTGCATGTAAATTGTTCGCTAATACAGTTTTTACCACATTGAGACAACCAACATTCTCCTTCTGACAGTGTTCTGGAAGCAATTTAGTAGGTAACTTTTCATTACTGTAACAGTCATGAAACTCCCTTGTCAGAGTTCTCTTTTCATTATTTCCTGAAGCAATGCAAATACAAGTAACCAAAATAAGGTCAAGAAGCATTAACAATGGTTTGGAAAGTATCTTCTAGTGTCCCTCATTATTGTATGTGTCACTAGCAGTCTGTATAGTTATTCAATTCCCACTGTAAAACACAACTCTAAATGTTAGAGGAAATCCGCTGTATTAAATCTAAAATGCACACTCATCTAGTATGACTGTTTGGTACTTTCTCTGGTATTATAATACTATACCATTTGGTGTAGTGCCGAAATTGAATGTTAAGCATTACACCCCTTCAAGCCGTCATATCTGTTTATAGAAGTTGAGTAATTCATATGACAACTAATATGTAATCTCTTCTAGTGTTAAGAATATATAAAGAAATTGCAGTATTTTTGCAGAAGCTTTAATAGGCTAGTAATGTTTGCTATCAAAAGACAAAGCCTAGAGTCGAAATATCTTAAAAATAATGAAAACCTTTCCCATCCAATTCAAATCTACAGAAATGAATCCCTGTTTACAACATTAGTTGAGGTTTGGCTTGGTTTGGTTTCTTCTAAACTTGACTAAAAATCACGAGGCTGTCTTCCTGGACTTTTGGCCAAAAATGGGGAAAATTTTCCAGAAGATATTTATGATTCATCCAGTAATTAATTTTGACATTTCAGTGAAGAAGAACTCAGTTCTTCATTCTTTTTATTAGCCTCTGGTCTACATAATTGGATTCCAAAACACTATTAGTCTAATTTGGATCTAAAGAGGGTTTCCTTGAGGGTACTTGAATAACTGTGAAATATTTTATTCAGGAAGTATAAACTGTGCAATCTTAAATAGTACAGTAGATATAAATAGATATTATTCTAGAAAATATATCAAAAATATTTTATTTGTAATATATATCAATTTGTATTAGTCTGTTGAACTTTTGTCAACTTGTCTTCAGTTTCTGCCACTTCTGTGAGCTTTCCTCTGGTGATGCATATGACAGTGATAATTTCACATACATCAGTATCTTTCTGAGATGATCTGAGTTCTATAGATAAAAATATCTGTGGGTCTAATATTAAGCAACTCACTGAAGTAGTTTCACCCAGCTGCACTACTTTAAAGCAGAATAAAATTTCTCTGAAAGAACAGCAGTTGATTGACAGCAGTTTTTTTCACCTTGTTTATCAGTTTCCAGTTTCAACATAAAACCTTAAAAATAAGCATATAATATATTTTTGAAGCAATAATAATAAAAGTAATGAACTGTATCATGTGTCAGATTTTAGAGAAAAAATAAAAAGGAGCAAGAAAACTGAAGACATAAATCAAACAGATAATTTTATGCACAAATGGGCATTTGCTGTAAAGATTCTCACTTTGTACAAGTCAGTGTTGAAAGCTTCCACTTCAGTGTCAATGAAGTGAGAATGATGTGCCCAAATTATGATTTTTTTGCTGTTATTATTTCCTTTTGCACATGACTAACTATAATAAAAGAACTTATATATATGTATACTTGTTCGATTGTATAAGCTTTTCATCTGTTTCAACTCACTGTCATAACAGTTGCAGTTGCTGAGGTAAATACAATTAGATTTCAGCTTTTTTTTTTCCAGAAATTAGATTCATGAAATATACTATTCAAAGAGCCAAAAACTAACTTCAAATTCTTATTTTATGAGTTCTCAAGTGATTTGTTACATTAATAAGATTTATTATATTTACAGATACATTTTGTTCTCATTTAAACTGGCTTAAACATGAAGTAAATATGGAAAATCAGGAATAAATTTTGCCTGAGACATATATTCTTGACCTCCAGACTCTATTATTGCAAGTTATTATGTCTGGGGATTAAGCCAAACAGACGCTAAAGGAGAAGTTTCAAAATGCATCAGCCCATATTCTCAGTAGCACATAGGTCTCTGAGCTCTTCACCCCATGAACTGCTATGTGCTCTGCCTTGTTACTGAATACAGAATCCAATTTATAGTTTATCTCAATATTCAGAACTCTCCATACAAAATGACCAAGTTTTTCTTTTCAGTAATCATGACCTCTTTTGACAGCTGTTACAATCCAATGAAACTATGAAGTTTTCTGTCAAGAAATAAAGGCTTGCAAGCATAAGAGACAGAACTTTTGCAAGAGCAGCTCCAGTATCAGGGACTTCTTTTATGGTTGATATGAGATTGTGAAATGTGCTCAGGTTTCACAGCTTTCAAATGTAAATGCAACATTCATTTCTTCTACTCAAGCTTCTTTTTAAAAATTCCTTTATACAGTGATGTTTGCTCACCTAGCTTAGTTTTTCTGAAATATGAGTTTATAGGACAAAGAAGTACCCAAACAGACCCTTGGATCAGTCTTTCATCTCTTTTTCTCATCCCATCAGCAATAGTGGATGGTAAATCTAAGCATAGTGCTATAGAATTTTTGCATTCCTTTTCCCCTGGTCCTCTCTTTTCAATATGGAATTAAAGAGAGATGTCTATACTTGTCTATTTAATTTCCTTTCTCTGTGCCAGTCCTAGATTCATAAATCAGATGGGTCCTAGTAGATACAGGATGATGAAAAAAAATCTACCTTTGTCTGGAGTATGGCTGCATTAACATGAAATGGTTTCTGAAGATTATGAAACAGTATCTGTTACCTATCTCACTTGACTCCATTTATATTTCTTTTATTTATGAAAAAAAAAAATAATGCAACTAATGCTTTGTCTGCTGCCATCATATGAGTACTTTGGAGTGTATTCGATACACCATTCCCCAACTCCATGCTATTATTATCTTGAATGTAGACCTTTTAAGAGATATCATCAACTAATCTGTGCTAATAAAATGCTTATTTCAGTGTAGTTCTTTTCTTCTTCAGTCCTAAGGTAGTGCTATAGCAAATATGATCAATAATAATAATAATAACCTGTCATTACAGTTCATTTTCTCAGCAGATATCAACATTGGATGAAATTTAATGGCCTGCAATATATTTCAGGATTGACAAAATGAACTACTAATTCCTTTTGCTCTTAACCTTTATGAGTCTGTTCAGAGATTTATCCCTCCTAACTTTACTTGCTTGAAAATGCTTCAGCACAGCATCTATGGAGATTGCAGAGCAAGACACGGTGAAATTGATCACTGCATGCAAAGAATTTGGTTTTGAGAACATGCTATGCTTTATCACCAAATTTCTGTAATAAATATGTATTCATTCTATGCATACTTATATGCTGAATTATTTTCTGTGATAGGAACTGTTAGAGCAGAATACTCCAGAATGCAGGAAGGAATTTACACAACACACATCATGTCATTCAATCCTTATATAAATCATTAATTCGGGATTAAAATGAAATAGAATAAAAAGTTTGTACTTTCTGAAATGGGTATAATCTCAGTGAGTTGATAAATGTAATCTAGTAATAATCTTTAAAAAATATTTTTAAAAATCTGTATATATATGTTTTTTGTATATGTATATAGGTTTATAGAAAGACTATTGATTTTCTAGGCAACAAGAATATATGTAAATGGGGAGTTAGAGTAACTGTCCTCAAAAGAGTATTTCACATGATGCTATATAAAAATATATTAGCTAAACTATACATAAGGTCAGGTATCAAACAGGAAAGTTTGTTCAGTCACAGAATGACTTTTTTTTTTTTTTTTT
>JACDJE010000775.1:107015-127218 GCA_016647715.1 Pavo muticus
AAAAAAAAAAGAAAAAAATTAAACAGGAGGTAATGTAACTAATTCATATTTTGAACCTAGGCTTAAAAATGGAAGTTCCTCCATGTACCACTTTTGCTGAGAATAAGTTCCAGATTCAGGAACCAAAATTCAGGTGAATACAATGCAGTTGTCTGCTTGTAAATGAGTCATTGGAGATCTAGTCAATACACCCAAAGGAATCTGAGGACATAAATGAGTTGCTTAATTACTCAGGAAAAGGTTTTGAATATCTGAACCCGAAGATATAGGTGTATGACAGATCCTTCACTACAAGAAAAACACTGACTCCCTGAAGTGTGTCCAGTGAAGGGCAATGAAGCTGGTGAGGGGTCTGGAGCACAAGTCTAGTGAGGAGCAGCTGAGGGAGCTGGGATTCTTTAGTCTGGGGAAGGGGAGGCTCAGGGGAGACCTTATCACATTCTACAACCACCTGTAAGTGTATGAGATAGTATGCTCCTTCCCCCCAGTTTGACTCTTATTTTCTGTAACCTTGATAACATGATAACCACCAGTGGCAATCATGATGGATGAAACTTCTCATGATAGCTGCACCTGGCTCAAAATGAACTTGTGGGAAACATAAAAATATGGTAGCCAAGGTCTAATTAATGACTGTGTACCACCTAACCAGAGTACTGGTCAATGTCTGAGTAAAGTCAAATGTGGAAGAATGTCCAACTCATGCCAGACTTGGAATAAGCTATAGTCAATTTGCAAATATGACTATTAATCTATCATCTTACCCCATAAATAGTGAGCAGCCCAAGAGCCCATAGAGCACTCCTTCACTGTAGATGACTGCTTGATAGGATCTTCTCTCAACAAGGGATGTCTCAAGGTTACGTCTGTTGCAGAGATCACTTATGCCTTGATGTCAAGATTCCTTGCTGTTACGATTCCTTGCTGTTACAGATCCTTTGTAAGTGACTAATAGCTTGATAAGTTTTGTAAGCCTTGCTAAGATTATGTCTTTGGTTGTGCACATATAATCCTTTGGACCTAAACTGTTAATCAAGTCTGGGACTAGAAGTGGATTCAGACAAACATAGGCTCTTTACCTCTTTGGTTCAAGTTGTTCATATGGCAAGGGTGTCCATTCCTCTGAAACTTGCAACTCAACAGGAGTGTCTCCTGGATGAGTCTGTTTAACCTTATCCTCTATGCTGTAAAAAGTGTACCTTGCCACGTCAGATCATGTTAAGTCACTGTCTTACTTACAATTAAACTGGGTTAAGTAACTATTTAATATCAATAACCATATTACTGGTTCTATCTTACAAGTAAAGCAAATAATTTGCATTTGTGAAACATCTACTAGTGAAACAGTGTGTAAGATTCTATCAAAGGTAATGGGTTTCCTGTGACTCTGTAATCCATTCAGTTTTAGATGTCTAAAAAATAAATTAGACCATTTTAATATAGGCATCTAAGACAGTTTCCTAAACATAGGTACCCAACATTTAAAGACATCCACAGAAGGTTAGTAGATATGAAACAGATTACGCAGTGTCTAGGGGAAATTTATAAATTTCTGAAGTAGCACTGACAGGTGTGGTGAGATACTCTGTAGCATGTCATATAGCAACTTTTTCACTTACATTTAGGGAGATGAATCCTACTCTTCACATCTAAGTTAGTTATGTAGGCTAACTTTTTAGAAGAACAGTCAGCATGTCCAAGGGAACAATGCATCCTCTCAGAAAAAAAATATATATATATCTATATGAGAGATAGAATGAATCACGCTTTGTGCTTATTACTGAAAAAAAAATTAGAAACAAGTTGAGTAGAACTAGATTGGTTAATCTTCACTTTTGTCACTTTGCAGGAAATATGCATAGACTAATTTCAAAGGCAAACCTAGTGATTAATTTTAAATATTTGGTTTTAATGTTTCAAATTCACAGAGGTGAATTCTCTTATATTTGTGATAGAACAGAAAATAGGTTTTATTTCTGCCATTATTACTGTTATGTGAATTGTCTTGATGTAGTGCAGTGCTCCTCTGCTAAAAGCTGCTGCTTAAGTTTTTCATACCAGTAGTAAATTAAAATAAACAACTAAACAAACACATAAATAAATAAACTAATCCATAAAAATAAAATATCATAGAATCATAGAATCATAGAATCACTAAGGTTGGAAAAGACCCACAGGATCATCCAGTCCAACCATTCACCCATCACCAATGGTTCTCGCTAAACCATGTCCCTCAACACAACATCCAAATGTTCTTTGAACACCTCCAGGGTCCGTGACTCAACCACCTCTCTGGGCAGCCCGTTCCAGTGCCTGACCACCCTTTCAGAGTAGTAGTATTTCCTAACGTCCAGCCTGAACCTTCCCTGGCACAGCTTGAAGCCATTCCCTCTAGTCCTATCACTAGTCACACGAGAGAAGAGGCTGACCCCCAGCTCACTACAACCTCCCTGCAGGTAGTTATAGAGAGCAATAAGGTCTCCCCTGAGCCTCCTCTTCTCTAGACTGAACAATCCCAGCTCCTTCAGCCGCTCCTCATAAGACCTGTGCTCCAGACCCCTCACCAGCTTTGTTGCCCTTCTCTGAACACGCTCCAGGGCCTCGATGTCTTTCTTACAGCGAGGGGCCCAAAACTGGACACAGTACTTGAGGTGCAGCCTCAGCAGTGCTGAGTACAGGGGGACAATTGCTTCCCTGCTCCTGCTGGTCACACTATTTCTGATACAAGCCAGGATGCCATTGGCCTTCTTGGCCACCTGGGCACACTTCTGGTTTATGTTCAGTCTAGCATCAATCAACACCCCCAGGTCCATTTCCTCTACACAGTCTTCCAGCCACTCCACCCCAAGCCTGTAGCGTTGCCTGGGGTTATTGTGGCCAAAGTGCAGGACCCAGCATTTGGTCTTGTTGAATCTCATCCCATTGGCTTCAGCCCAGCTATCCAGCCTATCCAGATCCCTCTGTAGGGCCTCGCTACCCGCAGGCAGATTGACACTTCCAGCCAGGTTGGTGTCATCTACAAACTTACTGAGGGTGCACTCAATGCCCTCATCCAGGTCATCAATAAAGATATTAAACAGGACAGGCCCAGCACCGACCCCTGGGGAACTCCACTCATAACCGGTCGCCAGCTGGTTTTAACTCCATTCACCACCACTCTCTGGGCCCGGCCCTCCAGCCAGTTCCTTACCCAGCCAAGAGTGTACCTGTCCAAGCCACGGACTGCCAGCTTCTGCAGGAGAATAATGTGGGAGACAGTGTCAAAGGCTTTACTGAAGTCTAGGTAGACTACATCAACAGCCTTTCCCTCATCCACCAGACGGGTCACTAGGTTGCAATGTAAGTAACAGATGTCATTTGCATTGCAATCTTGAAACACAGAGACCACTGTTTCACCTAAATTTCCTAGGATATTTGCCATGTTTTTAATGCAAACAAAGCATTATATAACTAATAATATAACTAAAACACTAATGGAAATTAAATGTTTAGTTTACTTTTTCTCCAGAAAGTCTGTGTGACTATTTGCATGAAAGTAAGTCCATGGGATATTTGAAGTGGAAGAAGGTGATAAAAATTCCACTCTAATTGCTTTGATATTTAAGTTGTTTTAAACTAATCAGCAAACTATAATGTCAATGACCCCAGAATATATCTGGAGATATTTCTGGAACTTCAACAGAGCTAATTTGTTTTAAAATATACTTATATATATAAAGCAAATGCAAAATATAAATAATACAAAAAGAAATTATATATCAGAAATTATATATACCTATTTCACTACAAAGAGAACTTAAAGCAAGTTTGCATGTCGATCTCAGTCAGATTAGCTGTTGTTGCTAGGAATGACTCCAGACAGAATCCTGAATTCATATGTAAAAGCATTGTTGAACATTAAGAAATTTGATGAGGTCATGGAATAGTGAAGAGACCAGTAACTTTCATGAATTTTGCAGTTCAAGCTCACAGTTTGTCCATCTTTATAGCTGTGTATAAACTGCAAAGTCAATATGGCAATAGAGGATGACAAACTTAAGCATTTTGTGGCTTCTATGAGTGAGCATGTTTTATTTTGTGTGTGTGTGTGTGTGTGTGTATGTGCAGTCAAATTCTCTCAGAAGGCAAGTTGTGCAAACAGAAACAAATCCTGTTTAAATGCTTCTTTCTTTCACATTCTTATATTTCCCACAAAGGAAATAAAATAATATAAAAAACAGTCTAGTAATAGAGACATGGGAGCAGATCTGTATTCTGCCCTGAAATTGGCTACTGTGAAATATTCACATTGTATTATGTTTCTCCTCCTATATATGCTGCCAATCAGTTGCAAGCAAGGGTTTCTTGACCTGGATATGATACTTTTGCTGCAGTGCTCTTTTTCATGGGTATTTTTTTCTGATCATCTTTAGTGATCTTAACTGGATGACTGTTGTACATTGAGGAGAATGTGTACAAGATGTAAATGACAAAGTTTTGGCAGCAGAAGGCTGCAGAAATCTCTGTGAGAAGAAGTTAGGGGCTGCCCTGTGACAGGCACAGCAGATTGTAGCCAGCCCAGAGCACGACTGGGCCCATCGGCCAAGCTGGTGGCTCCTCAGGGAAAGTGTTGTCTCTGTCTCCGTGCAGGAATAAGTGAGTAGCTGGGTGGACATGTATCTGTTAGACAAGGCTAATCTACCACATAGGCACTGACCCATGCTGTGCTTTGCTGTACTACACTGCACGTGTAGCTTGGTTTAGATTTTAAGGCCTGTGTTTTCTACACGTGTTCATTGTTTGCAAGAGAAACATAAGCAGCTACTTATGACAAAGACCTTGGGTGCCTATCTGCTCTTGCCTTTATCTTACAGTGAAGCAGCAAGTTCACTTGTGCATTCTTTTATTCAGTGGTAGAAATGATTAAATAACTGATCTGCTAAGAAAATCCTGCAAACGCTCTAAAAAATGTCAGTAAACCTTTGAGGAGGACAAGTTCTAAGATGTGTGACCTGAACTGTTTGGAAGTCTGTCTGATGTTACACAGCTCCCAAAATCTGAAGGGAAGATTATCTATATTGTCCTCCTTTTCCTTGTCTCAGTGCCAATAACATGATGTTTAAGCAGTACCTTGCAGAGTGTGAGTGCCTTTCTTACTGAGATCCTAATGAGCACTAGCCCCAGCATGTTAAATCATCTCTTGAAATGATGGAAACTTGTGGCGTGCACAATGTTTACAGCAAAGAGTTCAGTGATTCTAGTGCATGTTTATGGTTTAATGATGTAGGGAGGCAGAGGAATACAAAAGATATCAGGAAGCTACAGATACAGAGGAACTAGGGAAAGGCAAGAGAAAGTGACCCTATATTAATTAATAACAATATTTAGGCAGAATGTTTAACTTATTTATGTCTACAAAAACGGTGCTTCTATTTTTCTTCTTTCTTTTGCTTTCCTTTTAAATCACTGGGTATCACTTTCAGAAAGAGCTTAATATTTATTTCTGTAACAATCTACATTAAACTACTGAGTACTATATCAAGTAGACAGCAACAAATAACCCAAATCTTGAAAACCTGTTTGAGAATCCTTACTGCCATTGTGACTTTCACATATTATTACTTACTACAGTGATGAAAGGAAATTTGAGGTTAGTCCAGGTTCAGGTGATGCAGTGATCACAGAATTATTTCAATTTTCCTTTTGATGATGACAGTGATTTTTCTTTATTTGATAGATTTTTTTCTCTTTATTAAACAAGAAAGGTATATATATGTGTATATATATCGCTACAAGAAACAAGAAACAAATAGTAGAAGCCTGCATATTACAAAGCATGACAGATGAAGTAATTTCTATGAGGTAATCAGCTCTAATGGAAATTGACATACTGAGAAATATAGGATAACCTGATGGAGAACTATGCTGTGTATAAGAGAAAATGGGATCTTCAGTAATAAGTTGCTGTAATTACTTCCTATTATTGCTCCTCTGAACAAACCTTTATTCTTCCCGTCCACATGCACCCTACGTTTAACTTGTTACCAAATGATACTTGATTGTTCAAGACTTTTGGCAATACCTATGTAGATATAGAGTGCCTCCTCACCTTAAACCATCTATGTCAAGGGAAGGAATATAAAGCAGCAATCACACAAATACATGCTTTTTAGTAAACAAGACGTTCCATCAAAGGAGAAGAAAATTAGTATTTTCAAAACAGAGTACAGAAAGTCTAACAGTCAAATGCCTGAAGATCTAAGTACATATAACTTGAGCCTCTAAATAAGGAGCCCTTTTTTAATTCCAAAATTATAACACTTATTATTAAGTGATAAAAAATATGATCCATGTAAATGCAACACCACCGCTATTAATTTCATTAAATAAACAGTTGTAGTCTGTGCTGCAACAAGAAGTTTTGATTCAAAGGCTTCCCTGCTTGCCCATTTGACTCTCTTTTGGCTCCTGCTGCTCTTTTGTTGCTCTCCCTAATACAGGAAGTGTGCCCTTTTTTATCCCGCATGTCCATAACAACAGCTTCTTCATGTTTGGTGTATCTACATGTAAACTCTTGAAGAGACAATCAAGATCGCTATCCCTTGGTCCTTTCTGGCGTTCTGGTTTTAAGGCCTCCGAAGTTTAAATTCATATGCAGGTTCCTAATTAATGTGCATGGGAATTCATTATAATCACTCTGGTTGATGCAGATGATAGTTGTTCAACTAATTAATCACCATTTTGAAGTCTGCAGTCCTTTCATCTTTGAAAAAAAAAAAAAAGTTAAAATAAGAATCCATTTGTGTTATCACTTTAGAAAAAATGGTTGCATCAAATGTGTGCTGGCAAAGCTCCAGCTGTGCGGTCGTGATATTTGACCACAATGAACAGGAAAATTGAGTGTGGGGAAAAAAGTCCAGATATTTAGATGTAGATCTCTACCTCCGTGAAACTGACTGCTCTCAGTAAAACAGTACAGAAATGATAAAACATATTGGACTAATCACTGAGCTTCAAGACAGTCTGAAGCAGCTGTATGCTTTCATGATAACAAAGATTGATCAGTATGGCCTTACTAGCACAGGTGGTACTGTACAGTATTTTTTTCTTGAAAAGAGTTATTATATTGTATTGTATTCATCATTCAGAGTTACAGCACTCTCCTGTTCAAAGCAGGCATGAGGTTTGTAACTTGAATTGGAAGGGTGTATACTGTTACCTGGATGATGATTATGAATAATTTGTTGCAATGTGCTACATTTGCAAAGTGGGAATAAAATCAGTGAGGCAAACAAATGGGCCATATGTTTAGTTATCTATCATTCCCAATGTGTACTAGGAAAAGAATACGAAAAATCTGACAGAGCATTTGCAAATGTACGTTCTTCCAGTTTAAGGCTAGGATCTTTATATAAGGCAATTACTCATGATTCGCTTACACAATCATTTTGAGAATTCAACTTTTTTTCAGTTTCTTACTGATTGTTGGGAGAATTTGACCCTTCCTCAGTAGTCTATAAACTTTATTAGTAATGTAAAGAAATTTGATTTGCAGAAAATTTTACTTTAACATTGAAGAGTTCAGTTTACTTCAAGGGAATCGTATTCATGTTTTACCATATTACAAGTAGTGTCATGGTTTTATGATTTTTGGTTATCAGTATTCCACATCATAACATCATGTAGTGCACTGGGAGTTAAAGTGTTCTGGGTACCAGTCCCCGAAGAGAAGAAGAACTACATTCCCCAGAAGACTGTTCACTGTGCTGTTATCATTTCTGCTTCCCTTTTCCGGAGGCGCGGATTCTGTGAAATCCCTCAGCCCCGCTAGTCACGGAACAGGGCCAAACCAGCCCGTAAACCATTGACAAGTAGGCTGTCACCAATTACAAAGCAATTGACAAAAATATGCAAATGAAAATGCTGAAAAAATTTGTTTGATTTTTCAGTGCTGACTCTTGAAACAAGTCTATCAAGTGACGTGGAAGAAGGATTTCTAATGAGGTCTTGAGTAACAACAAACCTTTGAACGAACTAAACAGAAGGTAGTTCATGCATTAGCCTTTGGGCCAGTCTGGGCAGTACAAGATGTAAATAATGTGATCTACACTACAACTACTGGGAGCCTCTGTCAGAAAACACCAGTACAGCCTTAGGGTTGCTCCCTAAGTTTTTGTAGTTGAGGATACAGAGGATCTGAGGCCTGCTGCATTCCAGCTTAAAAAGAGATATTGGCTGCACATTAAGGAGTTTGAACCATTTCTGCTTCAGAAATGGTTGGTATTAAATCACAACTCCTCTTGTCACCTTGACTGGTTGTGCCGTGCTGGATATTTAAAGGGAGTGTTCCCTCAACACAACATGCAACTGATGCTACATGGAATAAATGGGTTGCATCAATCACACAATGAGTATGAACAGGAAATCTTAGTTACCCAGAAATAATAGAACCAATCATGGACTGGCCAGGAGGCAGAGATTTTGGAATACTGCCAGAGGAGTAGGTGACACATACTGAAGAGGTCTTACTATAAAATCAGCTATGAGAGAGTGAGAAGTAATACTCCTTGCTCACTAATGGGTCCTGTCGTATTGTGGGAAAGCATTAAAGTTAGAAAACTGCTGTCTGGAGCACTACATAACAAGTCACAGAAGCTGTTGAAGGAGAAGATGAATCAAGCCAATTTGCAGAAGTGAAGGCCATCCATCTGTCTTAGACATTGCTAAACAAGAAAAATGGCCAGTGTTCTGTCTCTATACTGACTCATGGGTAGTAAATGTCCTATGGGGATGGTTACAGTGACGGGAATAAAGCAACTGGCAGCACAGAGGAAAAACTCATCTGGGCCACTGCAGCGTGGCAAGATGATGAAGCCTGAGTAGAGAACATGGCTGTAAAAGTGTGTCACATAGATGCCAATGTACCAAGAGTCAGGCCACCAAAGAACATCAAAACAACCAGTAATTGTATCAGGCCACTAGAACAGACATAGCTCAGGTAGACATGGACTGGCAATGTAAGGATGAATTATTTCAAGCTCAGTGGGCCCATGACACCTCAGAACAACAAGGATGAGATGCAGTATATAGATGGGCTTAGGATCGAGGGCTGGACTTGACCATGGGCACTATTTCACACATTATCCATGAATATGAAACATGCGCTGAAATTAAGCAAGCCAAGTAGATAAACCTGGAGGACAATGCCTGAAATATTTATATGGGGAGGCCTGGCAGGTTGATTAAATCACACTCTCACAAATGCGCTACAGCAAGCATCATGTGCTTACAATGGTGGAAGCAACCACTAGATGGCTGGAAACTTACCCCATTTCACATGCCACTGCCTGAAACACTGTCCTGGACTTTGAGAATCAAGTCTTATGGCAACATGGCACCCCATAAAGAATTGAGTCGGACAGTGGGACTCATTTCTGAAATAACCTCATGGACACCTGGGCCAAAGAGCATGGAACTGAGTGGGTATATCATATTCCTTATCATGTACCAGCCTCTGGAAAAAACTGCAAGATACAATTGACTGTTAAAGATTGCACTGAGAGCAATGGGTACTAGGACATTCAAATGTCAGGATACACATTTATCAAAAGCCTCCTGGTTAGTCAACACGTGGGGATCTGCCAATCGAGCTGGCCCTGCCCAAACCTCATACATTATGTAGAAAGATGCGAAGTCCCTTTAGCTAATATAAAAATCATTCTGGATAAGACAGTCTGGTTTAATCCTGCCTCATGGAAAGGCAATTGCACTTGTGGGATTGCTTTTGCTGAAGGACCTGGGCACTTGGTGGGTAATGCAGAAGTATGGGGAAGTCCAGTGTATGTCTCAAGGGGATTTGATTTTGGATGAGAATAGCCAATTATTTGAATTGTATGATGTTAATTGCTATATAATACTGTATAGCATCACTACTAAGATTGCTATATAACATGTCAATAATATTACAGTAAGAGTCACCCAGATAAATGAAGAATTAATTTAGATAGAAACAAGCAAATTGAAGTGGTAGTAGAACTGGACAAGCACAGTGATGATGAAACCACAACTAAGCTTTAGTATGCAACAACTCACCACTACACTGCCCTGACAGATTGTTATGACAGGTGGAACCCAAAGTTATGGACTAAACAAAGTCAGTGGACATTTTAGAGGGATGGCCCATATGCTAAGAGAACAATATCTGTGTATAGTGACTAAGCAACTTCCTCCTCCAGTTCTCTCAAGATCTTCATTCAGATCAGTTACCATTGATTTGTGTATATTCATGTTCCTTAGATTGTCTCACATCTCATCTTCTCCTGCAGTGGGAGGTCTCTGCCTTTGGATTTGGTGAATTGGACAGTGTGGCTATAACTAAACTGTTTTGTTTATTGATTGCTTTTTATGTACCTGTGAATCACATAGACAAATGTTAAGTGTAAAGTTTGTAACTCTGTATCTCTGCAAATCCCACTCACTGTAAACACCTCTTTACACTTGGGCTCAGCAGCCTGCATTGCTAAGGGTCTAAGTCTTGGCTCTGATATGACCCAGCAAAATAAACTTGCCTTCAATTGCTGAACAAATACTAAACAAAAAATAAATAAACAAGAAGGCTAACTAAGTAGCTGGGAATCATAGAAGCTTTTGGACCTACTCACCAGCGTCTTCTGTAACATCAGTGTAAATCATTGGGAACTTCGTGAAACTGAATAAACATTCAACAAACAATGAGGGCTGCCCCTGCTTCTCCTTACTGATGCTCCTGGGGCCAACAGACACTGTTTATGTACCTTAAGAGAACTGGTGCACTTTGTGTGTACTGAAATAATAAGGAATTTCCTTTTCCTTTTCAAATTGTGTATACACCACTCACAGAGTCTCTTTGCACCTAATGAAAGACATCTTAATTAACTGATCCTAAAGAACAGAGGTCAGTGAAAAAACAATCCCATACCACTCCTTCCTCTGTTAGCAATGCATAAGGAAATTAAAAAAAATGAAAATAAGATTCATCATAGGTACTAGTAAAAGCATCAGAGATTCAACCTGCTATGACAGAGTTCTTGAGTTTTTGTCCTGATTTTTGTACTGATATCTGTTCTCTACATAAAGTTTTGAAGTTTTTTGTTTGTTTGTTTGTTTGTTCTTGGTTGGCTGTTATTTTAAACTTTATTTCCAGAGGAAAGATAAAAATAGGAGACCCAAAAAAAGCTTAATCTGACATACTTTTTCAAGAAAAGGCTGGTAAGCAAGGAACATGATTTAAAACCCTGAGTATTTTTTCCTCATGTACGATGTTTCCTAAGGCTTTTAAAAATTACTAGTTTAGCAGAAATGTGGCAGCTGTAAGCTGCATTAACATTAGCTTTCTTCCTGCAACTGAATGAATAGTAAAGAGAACATAAATTGAACTCTTCCTTGAGATTCTAGACTACATTTAATTTCAGACAGGTTTTATGCCATGTCATATATATTTTCCATAAATGTTTGAGTAGATGGGATTTATTAGATCAAACAGATAAAAAAGCAAAATTTCATACAAAAGCCAATCGGTGATTTTTTTATAAGATTACAGTTTTCATGACCAATTTTTTAATTACTGTGCTGAAAACACATGAAGTGACCTATGAAGTTTTTTGTTGTACCTCTGAAATTGTAAAGAAACACTTCTGTGCTCAAGGGAGGAGGGATATTGCAGATATAATCCAGATTTAATCTGAATAGGCTACACAGGCTACACAGCCATGCAGAAACAGTAATACAAAAGCAAAAAACACAAGACATTGCCAAGAGAGAATTAGTCTTTCTTCTTCCCTACACACTCAGATTGGTAAACCCTTACATGAAATATAGGAACGCAGACAGGAGGCTCTTGGCAAGCCGTTCCCTCCCAAATCTACTGCCTATTACAGTCGGTAGAGAAAGTGAAATCTGTAAATGAACCAGTTGACAAAGGATCTCAGAAATGCACTAAATGAGCATTTATTTTTGTGATGGAATTCACAAAAAATCAAAATCTAAACCTGAAGGCCAACCCAAACCCTAACCCTAACCCAAACCCTAACCCAAAAAGTAACCCTAACCCTACACTAAACCTAAACCTAAAAAGAACCCTAACTCTATCCCTAACACTAATACTAACCCTAACCCTAACCCAAACTGTAACCTAACGCTAACCCTAACCCAACCCTTACCCTAACCCTTACATTACCCTAACCCTATCCCTAACACTAACTCTGACCCTAATCCTAACCTAACCTAACCCTAAACCGAACCTAAAACCTAACCCTAACCCTACCATAACCCTACCCTAGTCCTAACCCTAACCCTACACTACCCTAACACAAACAATAAATCTAACCCTACCCCTACCCCTACCCTAACCTCAACCCTAACCCTAACTGTAACCCTAAAACAAACCCAAACCCAACCCTAACCCTAACCCTAACCCTAACCTAATCTTAACTCTAACTCAAACTCTAACCCTAACACTATCCCTAACCTAACCCAAACCCCAACCCTAACCCTAACCCTAACCCTAATCCTAACCCTAACCCTAACTGTTCTCTAACCCTATCCTTAACAACTCAAACCCAACCCTAACACCTACCATAATCCTAAACCTATCGCAAACCTTAACCCTAACCCTAACCTTCACCCTAACACTTACCCAAGGTTACTTCAGCCTAACCCTAACCCTAACTGTAACCCAAATCCTAATCCAACACTAACACTAACACTACCCCGACCTCTAACTTTAACCCTACCTCTAACCTTAACCATAACCCAAACCCAAACATTAACCCTAACTCTAACTCTAACACTAAACCTAAGCCTAGCCCTAACCCTAATGCTAACGCTTACCCTAACGTTAATTCTAATCTGACCCTTACCCTAAATCTAGTACTAACCCTCACACTAAACCCTACCTGTAACCCTAACCCTAACAATAACCCTGCCCTTTACCCTGACCCTAACACTAACCCTAACCCTAACCCTAACTCTACCCCTTACGCTGACTAAGCCTAACTGAACACTAAACCTAACCCTGACGCTAATCCTAACATAATTCTAACCCTAACCCTAAAACTACCCTAATCCTAACCCTAACCCTAACCCTAACCCTAAAACTACCCTAATCCTAACCCTAACCCTAACCCTAACCCTAAAACTACCCTAATCCTAACCCTAACCCTAACCCTAACCTTAACCCTAACCCTAACTCTTAGCCTAACCCTAACCCTAACCCTAACCCTACCCTAACCCTAACCCTAACCCTAATCCTACCCTAACCCTACCCCTACCGCTACCCCTACCCCTACCCCTAACCCTAACCCTAACGCTAACCCTTAGCCTAATCCTAACCCTAACCCTAACCCTTACCCTAATCTTACCCTAACCCTTACCCTAACCCTATCCCTAACCCTAACCCTATCCCTAACCATAACTAACAATTTGGTCTCATTTTGGATACGAGTCATAAAATCTTCTCCCTTGCTCTTATGAAATTTTAATAGATTTCATATGCTTTCAGACAAGTTAGGAACAAGGTTGTGCCACAGGTATTGAGCTGAAAACCAGAGAAATTTATTGCAACAAAACTGGACAGCGCATAATCATTCAGTAAGCACATGGTCAAAATTCCTTGAAGGCTTTCATAATATGGACAAAGCCTGTCTACAGTGACATAGTGAAGGCAAACAGAGGTCTAAAATGCTACCAAAAATTGTGGAAATATAAAGTTAATATTCAGCTAGCTAAGCAAGAGAAGAATTTAGTATCCTCTGAACTCTCAAATGCTTTTCCTAAGTCACACAGAGAAACATCTCCTTACAGTCATAATCCATCACCTTCACTTTTCTCCTGCATGTATGAATTGATTATTTTTTTCCAGTAACTGATTAGTTCTCACACTTCCCTTTTGTAACTTCAGGTGCGGTGGTAGTGCTGTTCACATTTCATCCCACAAAGAATGAGCAGCTCACATTCACTTTGCTACTCTTAAGACAGGTATGAGCACCACACTTAGTCTATGAAGGGTGGCAAACTCTATCTTCTTGATGCTATTCCTCCAGATCTACAGTGTTTGTATACCAGAAGAACAATGCCTTCTTAACTATAAGGTAATTTTTTGCCATTGTTTAGGGGGCTAGGCTCGTACCTCGGTCAAGATCAGATTTGGAAGAATTTGTGAACTACTGACTATTATAAAGGAAATACTGACAAGCAACAGAGTGGGGAGGATAGCATAATAGATACCTTTAATCTAATAAATTCCTAATCTACTGATGGCGACAATTTGTATTCTGTTATAGATTCTAAATAAAGTTTGAAACAATGCTTTCGATGTTTCCCTCTTCAAACACTGTTTTTTATTTTCCCAGAAGATACAATTTAGGACTGGGAAGAAGAAGAAATTAAATCTGGATCTATCATTTTCCAAGTGCATGATTCCTGGTAGCCTGTCACTTTGTACAGTATTATCAGACCTTCATTTTAATTTTTGATTTTAAAAAGAGGTGATAACAACTAATTTTGATGTCTCAGGCTTCACTTATCCATAAAGACATGCTGATGCTTTAGATCTTTATATCCTGTCTTCACGCAGATCAAAGTGCATAAAGAATCTTGGTTTTGTCATTGAACTTGACAGACCTGTCACTGAACTTGACAGACCTTATGTAAATCTTGGTGTATATTGCATATATCTGTCCTTTAATTTCATCTCAAAAGTTTCTTTTCTTTGGATTAAACAGTTTCTTCTCAGATGATTTACAGTGCACAAGCAACTGTTGTGCTTATGATATATATTAATACATTATTCTAAATAGAATAGTCCTTTGCTTATTACTTCACACTTTCATACAAAAAAAAAAAACATAACACAAAGAATTTGATATTAAGTTCATTATTAAGTTCATGAACTAACCAATAAATAAATAAATAAATAAATAAGAGACATATTTACAGATAACTGAAGTAATTATTTTTTGTGAATAACAGAATTTTTTAATTTTTTTTACCCATTTACCCATGCCATTGCCACACTGGTATATATATGATCTGAAAATCACACACTAATTTAATAAAATTCCTGTCACTTTAGTCATGCATACAATGCCATTTGTTTCATTTCAGAATCCTATGAAGATTAAACAAAACATCATTCAGCTTTCCAAGAAATTTTAAACTATTCTGTGTTCATTGTTATCAGTTCAGTAGAGAAGATCAGCTTAAACAAAAATTAATGTCAAGTGACATTTTTTGTCACAAAATCCCTGCAATGAATACTATTCTCTAAGACTAACTGAGAGAAACAGAAAGATGTACAGGGCAACATCATTTTATGATAAGCTCTCTTCTGACTTCACAAGCCACAGCCTTTTTAGTCACTGCTCTCTAGACCTGCGGTAAGTAAGAGTCAACATAGATTAGTCAAGAACAAATCATGTCAAAACAATTTAATTCTTCTTATGATAATGTAACAGGCCTTACAGTCAAAAAGGAAGCAATATATTAGAATAGCATATTTGGTTTCAGTAAAGCTTTTGACAGTCTTTCTCATGACAGTATAAGATTCAAGCTAAAGAAAATTAGCAAAAGCCATGTTTGATAAGACGATTTCAGAACTAACTGGATACATACAATAAGAGAACATTAACCGCTCACTGTAAAAATGAAAGGATTACAGTTCTGTCTTAGGACAGATGCTATACAGTATTTGACTTAATGATCTTAAATATCGAATATGGCAATTGTTTTTGCAGGACATATTAAGTAAGTTAGGTAAAATGTAAGTATATCGGAGGACAGAAAATAGAATTTAAAATGACATAGTGAAATATTTTATAACTTATCTGAAATATACAAAATTTAGGCAGAAATTGCTTAATAGATACGGAGAGCAAACTGCTCACTAATTAGAAGTTCTGCAGAACAAGAGATAAGGATGCAGTAGCTCATAAATAGATTTGAGTCATTAATGTTATTGGAAAAAAAAATAATAGCAAGACAATAAAACACTGAAACTGTGTATCTGAGGATGTTGTGGAGGCACTATTATGAAATTGTTCAAGGATCAACCAGACAACATCCACCACTAAAGATGAAGAATATTGGTATTTCCTTGGAGCAAACAAAAATAAATAAATAAATAAATAAACAAGCAAACAAAAAAATAATTTTATGCACTTTCCAGCTCTATGATTCTATGAAAGCTTATTTTAATGTATGTCTATGTAAAGACCATGTTCTGTTCTGATCTATGTACGTGTTGTAGTTGACTTTCCAAGAATAACTCTGCTCTGATACCATTTCAGAATCTTGTCACAGAGCTTAATCAACAAAAATATTGATTGAAAAAGTATATTTATTTCTCAAAGTGACACTAATTTCATACAGAAGAAAATAACAAACTAATAAATAAATAAACAGGTAAATAACTATAATAGCATTTTAAGAATCACCGACATGAAGTACATTCAAATATGCTATTTTGTTATTAAGAATGTTATCATTTCCATATTACATGAATATATACTAATGCTAAAAATTATCCTTCACTTAGAATATTCTGGTGATTTTATTAGCTCTTTATAACACTGGATATATTTTTAGCTTTTTTTATCCACTTTTGGCCTTGCCAAATAAGTGATTGTACAAGAAGTTATAAAGAGCTGATGATTTGATGATCTGATTCTCCTTCTCTCTTCTTTTTTTTTTTCATTTGTTAGATCACATTTTCAACATTTTATATCATACTTTTTTTTTCCATTGCTGCTTTTTCATTCTAGATAGCTCACAAATATTGTGGGTAAAAGAGGAAAATATAGGTTATTATTCATTGTAATTCTCAATTCCATTAAGCCATATTTGAATGTCCTTTCATCTAAAAAATCATAGACCAAATCAATTTTTAGTATCTTAATAACATTTCATTGCAACATAATTTCCCAGCCTACTAAATCGGTTCTACAAATGAAGTGAACACAGCTACTTCAATTACTAGTACTAAGTATGAAGAAAAATCAGTTCTATTTTAGAAACAGGACCATAAGAGCTATATGCAGTTAGTGGGATATTTAAATTCACTACTCATATCTGGGGTTCACTTCTTTCGATATTTCATAGTAGAAACTATAAATTGCTGCTCTCCTCCAAAATTTTAGCTTTTAGGTTAAAATGGTTTTATGACACTGTATAAAAAATGATTGCACTGCCAGGCTCCCTAACACGCATTTCCTACTAGAAGCCTAGTGAAGCAACACATCTGTGTAAGTTCAAGACTTAAACAAAAGCATGCTTCTGAGTTTCAACTGGTTGAGTGTCCCAAATGGTTCAGCAAGATGTTCTAATCCAGGTATTCCTCCGTGGTATGGAATTTGGAATATTTGTATTTTTACATGGATTTGTCTTTTGAAAAACAATTGTCTTTTACTTGATTTGATATCTACATATTCAGGTAGTTATGCCATGGAGTTATAACAAATTTTGCATCTCTCTACCATTTTCCCTGTTCCCCTTTTCTGGGGCGTGGATCTGCGGGTCCCTCTCCCCTGCTAGTCACAGAATCAGGCCAGATCAGTCCATAAACTGTTGACAAACATGATCTTTTTAAATTAATGTAGTGGTATGGAAAACAAAATTTGGGTTTTCTGTGTGTTTCTTGTTTTTGCTTTATTTTGTTTTTCTAACTTTATTGTTGCTCACAAAATGTAGGAAAATGTTTTTGGTCTCCATAAATTAAGATACTTAAATTTAAGATATTCATCTTTAAAAATAATTTTATGAAGCAGAATTCTTCAGAAAAACTAGTATCTAAATAAATAACTGTTATAACTGTTATCCAAGGCAATTAAATGAACACCTTCATCTAAATATTTAGCTTGTAAAGCCAGACTCAGATTGTGTAGTCTTTCAAAATATTGAAAGCACAGAACAGAAAAACGATAGAAAATTAACTGTAACTCTATGCTCTAAAACGATAATTTCCTCTAACAGTTCTTGCATTTTGATTAAAATTATTCAAGCAAAAAAGCAACGGGGAAAAAAAAAAAGGAAAAAACTTCTCAAGGAATGGAAATTAGCTGAAACTAATTCTTACTACATTGATAAATTGAGCATGAAGTGCTATTGTTTTAATTACTATATGAAAAAAACAGGAATTAGCTCAGTAAATATGTCTGAGTAGACACTTGTATTTTTTCAGACTGAAGTGTTCTTTAGCCTCAAGCATTCAGCTAAATGAAAGGCTAAGATTCTTACCTGTTAATAAATACTGTAAAAATGTATTAAATTAATGATTTACATAATTTCTAGGGTAGTGCTAATATCTGGAATTTCCCAAGAAAAAGGAAAAAGAGATTCTCAAAAAAGGAGTTACCATGGAAATAGAAAAATCAAAGAAAAATAATCATTTCTCTTGGGGAAGAATCAAAATCTGTGCTGCTCACTGAAATAAAACTTGAATGAGATTTTAAAAGTCCTTCTTTCAAAAATCCCTGTAGGGTCCATTCAGAAGTATCAGTGAGGAAGCAGATATCTAATTAAAGATTTTAACACTCTTCAGTTTTCCTGTGGGGAAGAAATTTACTGGACATAAAGGTACAAAACATAATTTATCCCAGTCTCTCTACTAAGGATATTTTCTCCACCAAAGTTCAGAGGTTGGAAGTGTTTGCTGTTCTACCAAAGAGACCAAAAACCAAACAGACAAACAAACAAACAAAAAAAAACAGCAAAAATGAGGTGTTCTATGAACAACTGGTGTAAGCTGCACGATCGCCGGCCCTTGTCATCATGGGGGACTTCAACTTCCCCGACATATGCTGGGAATACAACTTAGCGCAGAAGGAGCAGTCTAGGAGGTTTCTAGAATGTATGGAGGACAACTTCTTGATGCAGCTGGTAAGAGAACCTACGAGAGGAGCTGCCCTGTTAGACCTGCTGTTCACAAACAGAGAAGGTCTAGTGGGAGATGTGGAGGTCGGGGGCTATCTTGGACACAGTGACCACAACATGGTAGAGTTCTCAATTCTTGGTGGAACAGCAAACCCATACCTTGGACTTCCGGAGGGCAGACTTTGAATTGTTCAGGAGACTAGTAGGGGGAGTCCCCTGGGGTTGAGTCTTAGAGAATAAAGGGGTACAAGATGGCTGGTTGCCATTCCAAGAAGGAAGTCTTAAAGGCGCAGGAGCAGGCTGTCCCCCTGAGCAGCAAAATCAGCCGGCGCGGAAGAAGACCAGCGTGGATGAATAGGGAGCTATTCTTTAGGCTCCAGGAGAAAAAGAGAATCTACCTCCTGTGGAAGAAGGGACAGGCAACCCGGAAAGAATACAAAGAAGTTGTTAAGATGTGCAGGGAGAAAATCAGAAAGGCAAAAGCCCAGCTTGAACTCAACCTGGCCACTGGGGTAAAAGGGAACAAGAAACTCATTTACAAGTATATCAACAGTAAGAGGAGGACCACGGAGAATCTTCATTCTTTACTGGATGGGACTGGGAATGTGACCACTGAGGATAAGGAAAAGGCAGAAGTTCTGAATGCCTTCTTCACATCTGTCTTTAAAAGTCAGATCAGTTATCTTCAGGTTTCTCCACTCTCTGACCTGGCAGTCTTGGCTGGGGAGCAGACTAAACTCCCCACGATTCAGGAGGAAACAGTCAGAGACCTGCTACTCCAACTGGACTGCCACAAGTCCATGGGACCGGATGAGATTCACCCAAGAGTGCTGAGAGAACTGGCAGAGGTGATAGCCGAGCCGCTTTCCATCATCTACCAGCGCTCCTTGTTGACTGGTGAGGTCCCAGAAGACTGGAGGCTTGCCAATGTGACTCCCATCTACTAGAATGGCTGCAGGGTGAATCCGGGGAACTACAGGCCTGTTAGCCTGACCTCAGTGCTGGGGAAGATTATGGAGAAGATTGTCTTGAGGGAGATCATGCGGCATGTGAAGGACAACAGGGGAATCAGGACAAGCCAGCATGGGTTCACGAAGGGCAGGTCCTGCTTGACCAACCTGATCTCCTTCTATGACCTAGTGACTCGTCTGGTGGATGAGGGAAAGGCTGTTGATGTAGTCTATCTTCAGTAAAGCCTTTGACACTGTCTCCCACAGTATTCTCCTGCAGAAGCTGGCAGTCCGTGGCTTGGACAGGTACACTCTTGGCTGGGTAAGGAACTGGCTGGAGGGCCGGGCCCAGAGAGTGGTGGTCAATGGAG
>JACDJE010000863.1:0-25936 GCA_016647715.1 Pavo muticus
TTTTTTTCCGGGGCCTGTGCCCCCCTGTCACGGACTTGTATCCAGAGATAACCCGTGACAATGTTGTAGACAAAATCTTACTAAAATAAAATTAGGCAAGGAAAGATATTTTATTTATGATGATAATATAGAAGAAGACCCTTACCCATACCTACTCTGGATTCCAGTATATGGCCCTCAACAGCGATGTCTGCAAGAAACATGGAGTAAAGCAGTGAAAGCATAAGATGTTATGTACAGATACCAGCCTTGGAATATTATCTTCAGATAAACTATTTCTATGTTCCAAAATATTTCTTCCTTTCAGACAAAATACAGTTATTTTTTTCAGTCAGTAGAAGAAGCAAGTACTATTTATTCACTGAATAAAAATAAATATTTTCTGATTCATAATATTTTATCTGTGAAAACAGTTGTACAATTTTATACTGGAATACAGGCTTATGATATTTCAGACAATAATTCATAATACTTTTATTAAGCCACAATTCATGATATTTATATATCTAAGGCTGAATTATATTTGCATGTATAGCTTTTATTCTAGGATTTCCTAGATTTCCTAACAATGAATATTTCAACTTTTTAATTCTTTTAACATGCATATTTATATGTACATACTCCTAACATGCACATATAAAAACATAATTACTTCCCCTTTAGGCTATTTCCCTTTTCCAATTACAGTTACTCATCAGTACACTGAATTGTTAGCATTTAAAATATTATCGTAACTCAAGAATAATAAATAAATAATATTGTAACTCAAAGTGGAGGGGAGGGGATCTTGCTGTCTACATCAGAAAAGAAATAGAATGTGAAGAGTTGTACCTCAAAAATAGTCATGAGCAAGTCGGAAGCCCATAGATGACAATTAGAGACTGAGGCAGCAAAGGGAGCCTTGTGAGCAGTGTCTACTACAGGCCATCTGATCAAGCAGAACTGGCCAATGAGGCCTTCTACCTCTAGCTAAAGCAGGCATCATGATCACAAGCTCTCGTCCAGCTGGGAGACTTCAACCACTCAGACATATGCTGGAAAAGTAGCACAGCGAGATGTAGGCAATCTAGGAGGCTCCTGGAATGCACTGGGGTTAAATTCCTGAGTCAAGTAATAGATGGTCCCACCATGAAAGTTGCAATGCTGGACCCGTTGCTCACCAATGCAAACAAACTGATTGGTGACATCAGGACTGGAGGCTGCCTGGGCTGTGGTGACCATGCTGTGGTTAAGTTCGTGCTCCACTGGGATATGAGACAGGCAAAGAGTAAAATTAGGATGCTAAATTTTAGGAAAGCTAACTTCCAGCCCTTCAGGGGCCCTTCCATAAAACACCCTGAGAAACTGTTCTCATGGGCATGGGTGCAGAGCAGAGCTGGCAGATCTTTAAGGAGGCTTTCTTCAGGGTGCAAGAGATCTCCACCCCCAGGTGTAACAAGTCAGAAAAGGAAGCCAAGAGGCCAGCATGGCTGAATGGGACCTGTTGGTCAAACTGAAGAGCAAGAAGAAAATGCACAGGCAGTGGAAACAGGGACAGGTACCATGGGAAGAGTAGATGGAAGCTGCTAGGCTGTGTAGGGATGGAGTCAAGAAAGCCAATACCCAGCATGAACTGAACTTGTCTAGGGATGCCAGGAAGAACAAAAAAGGCTTCTACAGATACCTCATCCAGAAAAGGAAAGTCCAGGAGGGCATTCTCCCCCGAAAGAGTGACGCAGACAAGCTGGTAACAACAGACAAAGAGAAATCTGTGGTATGTAATAACTTTTTTTCCCTTGATCTTCTCTGATAACTGCTCTTCACACAGCCTTCAAATGTTTGGTTTGGTAGGAGGAGACTGGGGAAGCAACATCCTTCCCACTGTAAGTGAAAATCAGGTTAATGACCACCTGAGGAATCTGAACATTCACAAGTTTGCAGACTACAGGAAAGCTGGGGAGGGTCTTTTTACAAGGGCATGTAGTGACAGAATGAGGGGAAATGGGTTTAAACTGGAAGAGGGTAGATTTAGACTAGATATTAGGAAGAAATTCTTTATTGTGTGGGTGGTGTGACACTGGAACAGGCTGTCCAGTGAGGCTGTGAATGCTCCCTCCCTGGAGGTGTTCAAGGCCAGCCAGGGCTCTGAGCAACCTGGTCTTGTGGGAGGTATCCCTGCCTATAGCAGGAGGGTTGGAATTGAATGATCTTAAAGGTCCCTCCCAACCCAAACCACTCTATGATTCCACGAAGTCTATGGGTATCAATGAGATATATCCCAGAGTCGATAGGGAATTAGGTGATGTAGTTGACAAGCCACTCTCAAAGACATTTGAAAAGGCATGGCAATCAGGTGAAATCCCAAGAGACTGGAAAAAAAGGCAATGTCGTATCCATTTTTAAGAAGGGTAAAAAGGATGATCTTGGGAACTACTGACCTATCAGTCTCACTTCTGTGCTTGAGAAGATCATGGAACTGATCCTCCTGGAAGCTATGCTAAGGCCCATGGAAGACAGGGAGGTGATAGGGGAGAACCAGCATGGCTTCACCAAGGACAAATCCTGTTTGACGAACCTAGCGGTGTGATGGTGTCACTACATCAATGGACAATGGAAGAGCCATTGTTGTCATCTATCTGGACTTCAGTAAGGCCTCTGACACAGTATCCCACAATATTCTTCTTTCCAGATTGGAAAGATATAGATTTGAAGACTGGACTGTTCAGTAGATGAAGAATTGGCTGCAGAATCAAGTCCAGAAAGTGGTGATCAATGGCTGAATGTCTGGACGGAGATCAGTGACTAGTGGTGTCCCACAAAAGTCAGGGCTGGGACTGATACTATTTAATATCTACATCAGTGGCATTGACAGTGGAGTCAATTGCACTCTCAAAAAGTTTGCTGATGACACCTAGCTTTGGGGTGCGGTCGACACACCAGAGTTAAGGGATGCCATCCAGAGGGACCTAGACAGGCTTGAGCAGTGGGCCCAGGTGAACCTGATGAGGTTCAACAAATCCAAGTGCAAGGTCTTGTACCTGGGTCAAGGCAACTCTCACTACCAATGCAAGCTGGGGGATGAAAGGATTGAGTGCAGCCCTGCCAAAAAAAGATCTGGGGATAATGGTGGATGGGAAGCTGGATATGAGCCAGCAATGAGCTCTCGCAGCCCAGAAAGCCAAGTGTAACCTAGGCTGCATGAAATGCAGTGCAGCCAGTACATCAAGGGAGGTGATTCTGCCCCTTCATTCTGCACTAGTGAGGCCTCTCCTGGAGTACTGTGTCCAGACGTGGAGTCCTCAGTACATAGACCTGTTGGAGCCCAACCAGAGGAGGACCACAAAAATGATCTGAGGGAGAACACCTCTTTAACAAGAACAGGCTGAAAGAGCTGGGGCTGTTCAGCCTGGATAAGAGAAGGCTGCAAGGTGACATGATAGCAACCTTTCAGTATCGAAAAGGGAGCTACAGGAGTGAAGGGGACAGACCCTTTAGCAGATAGAACAAGGGGAAATACCTGCAAATTTTAAGAAGGTAGATTCAGGTTAGATATATGGAAAAAGTCTTTTACAGTGAGAGTGGTGAGGCACTGGAACAGATTGCCCAGATATGCGGTTGATGCCCTGTCCCTGGAGACTTTCATGTCAAGGCTGGATCAGGCTGTGGGCAACCTGATTTAGCTGTTCATGCAGGGGAGTTGGACTAGATGACCTTTAAAGGTCAGTTTCAACTCCAAGGATTCTATGATTCTATTATTCTAATATTAGCTCTATAACATCCTGAGTATAGAGAGATATGAGGTCATATGTTATCAGAATTTTGAATAAGATCATTAAAAAATTGATTCCATGCTCTCAGAAAGTCTTGTATTCTGAACTGTTAAGTTTCTTCATTGTATGATTTTGCTTTGATTTTATTTACAAGTGTTATTAATTTGTTACAGATGATGTTAACTGCCTTAGTTTGAGAATGGAATATACAAATTTTTCCGTGTTCATTAAGAAGTAAAATGTTGTCAGTATTACCACAATAACAATACTGTAAACAGAGAAGTTAATCAACATAGAAATCATGTAATTAAGTACAATAATCTTTTGTGAATATACATCCTTTTTTAATTGCGAAGTTTGGAGTTTTATTCTTTGTTCTTGGGAAACTGTTAGCGTTATTAGGAAAATGCTTTAAATAAACTTTGTTCTCCATACAAGTATTGAAGCTCCTATGAATTCCACTTGCTAATCGCATGACTGAATCAGATATTCTCAGCATTAAGTATTGTTTTTTACCTGAAACAAGACTTTCTGTAATTTGTCTATATTCCTGAGCCAATTAAAATGTTTTCATTTATATAAACTGTAAAGAATAGAGAAAACTGCCCCAGACAGAAATAGATGTCTACTCTAATATAGGAAAGTATGTCGCAAATTTAAAACATACATAGTAGCACAATACTGGCAGCTGCTGTAAAATACATAATGGTAAATTATATGAGTTTTCTTGAAGATTTGTTTTGGTCTTCATCAATAATGAGTAATTGTCTGAAAAACTTCTCACATCAAATGCACGTATTTTATGAAATAAAGACTATGGATGTCATGTCTAAGATGTTTTAATGCAATTTACTATTAATACAGTTAGATACAAATGAAGGAAGACATGAATTCCCTACAATTTGATTTTTTATTATGATCATTATTTTTCTTACAAACTGTCAGAGTTTATGTTACCCTGCTGTTTAATAAGGAAAGCTATCTAACTGCTTACATTTACATTTTTCATTCTATGTAAAACCATACAGAATATAATCCATACTTTTGCATTCAGTACATTTTCTTCTTTCACCAGTTTGTTTGCTTAATGAGAAAATATGTAACACAGATGAAAACTAACCTTGCCCAAATGACTGATTTTCGGATCTTCCAGAGTCTTTAGAGGAAAATGTATGCATACTTTTCATTCTGAGAAATCTATGCTATGTTAAATTAACTAGGCAGATGTAAATCTTTGATTACTGTAATGTAGGGGTTGAAACTCTTTTATTCAACCTGTGTGCAGTTAATTTATTCCTAATAATCAGTCTCTGATTCGTATAGATTAAAATGTGTACTATTAAAATTACACTAATTTAACTACTCATTGTTTTGTTATTAGAATGATACTTAGGAGTTCCTCTTCTTGGGACATGGTTTAGACTCTGTGTAGGAGGAATATATACAACTTTCTTAAATAATACCGTATCCTAGGGGAAAGTAATAAAAGGAGAGACAGAATGACTAGAGAGGAACGATTTCTGCTTTTGGTGTGGAAAACAGATATTTCTAGTGTGCTGCTGATTTTAAATAAAATTTCACTATTCCATAGTTTACTATTTCCATTCATCATTACAAATCTTTAGTAGATATTCCTCTACAGTGAGACAAACATTCCAAATTACTTGGAAAAGAACATAGCGTATATACACAATACAGAGATCCTTGTGGAATTGGTCTACATAGGCACCTCCATCACTGGGGGGAGAGAGAGAATCATTCAAGGGTTATTCAAGAGCTTAATTTTATATGTTCTGAATCCTCCCCTGGAACAGCTAACCTCTTTAACTTTAGAAGAATTTTAAGGAAACAAGATTCTCTAGTCAACTTCTGTGAATACCTCTTAACGTCTGAAGATACAAGTAAGGGCCTAAGGATAAATTTGAAAAGTATATCAGCGTTTCAGTACCTAGGATTGTTGTGCCCAAATTTAAGTCACCTTTTTACAAAGATCCATAGTATCGAGGTAGTTACCTGTACTGATTTTAAAAGTATCTATAAACATTTTCTTATGGTTAACACGAGCCCACTAGCTTTACTGTATTTACGTAATTTACCAGTTGAAAATCCACCTTCAGTCATTTCTGATACATCTTAGAAATTTTCTTACATTTTTTTTTTTTTTAATGTTTCTCAGTTACTCCTGAATGCACCTTTTTTCTCCTCTTAGGTGGGAACATTTCTGAGATATTTATGTAATGTGCTTACATGTTGAATTTGACTTTATCACCAAAGTGTTTCCTGATACTTATTTACTCTTCCTAATGACGTTCTTCTAGCATTAATATAGTAGGGCTTAAAATAAACTAACATTAACTATATCCTAACTAGGACACTATACATTTATGGCTCAACATTTTCTTTTTTTTCTTCAAGACATTACATAGACCTCTATTTATCAAATTCTGGATTCTGTGATGGATTCAGTATAAATACTCTGGTTTATCCAACATGAACCTCCCAGGATCCTGTGCATAAAGTAGAAGACTGAGTAGTAATCCTGCCACAGAGACTTTAGCTGGAATTTGGTGCATGTATATCCAGAACTACGTATGTCACCCTGAAGATGTCTCCTATTTATTTCAGATACAGAGAGAATGATAACACTATCTGATAGTGCAGATTTTCAGCTACAAAACATTATTTTTCAACATAGTCACCACCATTAGCTTTGCATTTTCATCAGCAATGGACAAGAGCTTGCATACTGCACTCATAAAAATCTGCACCAACAGAACTGACCCACTGTCACTGTTACCACTGCTGAAACACACAGCTCACTGCCTCTCTGTATTCACATCCATGGTTTGGTTTCCGTAAATATTCAGCCAGCATTGATGAATGCAAATAGGTACAATATTTTCAGCATGGAGAAATTCAGTGACACACCTTTGCTTCAGATGCACTCCGTGTCAAACACTGTTTTGTCAGACTGCCTCTCTGCTGCTTCTGTCACACATCAAGAAAACATGATGGAATATTGGACAGGTTCAACCTCTGATGCCCTACCACCAGTATCCACCTTTGAAGTCATGGGCCTACATAATAAAATAGGAAGCATTACTTTTGGAGCAGCCCTCATTGAAGAAGTTACTAGATTTCACTGAATGCCTCTGATCCCCAAATGCAGTTTAGAAGCATGTGAAATATCTGTTAATTTGAAGATCTTAACATGGTGAATATCGAATTCAAGCAGTGGAAATCCAGTCCCATGTTTGTCCTTGAATCTTAGAAAAAATGAATTCACGATGAGTTCAAAAAAAGATAACATTTTCTCAAGGTGCCCATAAGCCTCAGTCTCTTTATTTCCCAGAGAGAGCGAGAGAAATAGACTCAATCCACAAGGACTTTTCTTCATGTCACCAAATTTTTGTGATCATAAGTTTTGAAGTGTTCTGAAGATCCTGAAAAGCACAACCCAAACATGAAATACTTTTGCTTTCTGTGATCTTTCGCTCAACTAGATTATCAGAAAACATTATTTTATTTTCCTCCCAAGTTCTTTTTGTTATTTTATTTATTTCTATCTTTGACTTCCAAAAAACATGTCCATTTCTTTTCAGTAGCCATTGTTGCTAGTCTATTTTCAGATTTTTATTTTATTTTTTCTTACCTTTTTTTTTATTTTATATGTCTTACAGCTTCTTTTAAAAATACACACAATATGCAAACAGGTAATCCAGGCAAAATCTACTGGACACTTGCTGTAATATTCTTTCTTCTAAAAATACTTGAACACAATACGGTCTCTTCCAAAGAGAGAGAGAAGAACAAAGAAAGTATTTAATATAAGAAGCCTGTAGTTTCCAAATCCAACTTGCTTGGACAGGAAATAGTCTCTCAGATTCCTAGTCAGTCTGAATATTTTTCTTCTCCAGTTTGATGATACCTTTCTGATCATTGCAACTTTGGTTTCCCTTTTTCCTGCTTTTTTTTTTTTTTCTTTCAATTTTCATTCTTCCTTTTCTTTGATCTTAATACTTTTTTCTTTCATCCTATATTTTCTTTCATTTATCTAATTTTCTTAATCTCTCAACCTCTCATCTGTAATTTCATTAATGAAATGAATAGTTGATAATATCTTTCTTCACAGTTCATCTGTCTGCTAGAGCATATATATAATCAATTTCCCAGTCATAAAACTCCCAGTCAGTACTGAGCCTACATAGTAAGTTTTTAGCTGGGGAGTGGGGGTTTCAGGGAAGGCTTCTATGAGAAGCTGTACTGTGTCAAATAAGAGCCAGTACCAGTTCCAAATGGGACACACTGCTGATGAAGACTTATGAACTGACCATAATCTCAGTTTCCTATTCCCCTGCACTGCTTGAGGGGAGGAGATAAAAGAAAATGAATGGATATAAGGTTTTTTAGTTTGCTTTTAGCTTCTCAATGTAGTAGTCTGTTATTAGCTATAGGCAGTAAATTACATTAGTTTCCCTATGCTGATTCTGTTTTGTCAGTGATGGTAATTGGTGAGCAATCTCCCTGTTCTTATCTCAATCCATGAGACTTTTTTCAGAATTTTCTTTTCTGTTCTGTTGAGAAGTAAGGGTGATAAGGTAACACGGTAGAGCTCAGCTGCCAATTAGCGTCGAATCACCATGCAGTACAACCACTGCAACTTTGGAAACTCTTTGACAGGTTGAAGACAGTTTAGATATTCAAGGCCCCCTGTTCCCTCATACCCAACCCCATCAAAACATTAGCATTGATTCACTGTTCCATTTCACACAGAGGTCTGCCACATGTGCCAGTTCAGACTCATCATTCCTAGAAACATGTTGATAGACCGGAAAATGTTCAGAGAAGAGTAATAAAATTATTAAAGTATTGTAGGAGATGATTTACACAGAAAGATTAAAAAAGATAAATACCTACACACTGACTAATTGATGACTAAATTAAGATATGATAGGTCCATAAATATTTGAAGACCAAAGATGGAAATTATTGTACCTGAAACACTTTTATGTATGTGTATGTTATCAAGTAAACTTCTAAATTCTCTTCAAAACCAATGATACCTCTCCATGTCAGTCCACTGTTTAAAACTCTTTTTTGTCTATATAGATTTGTGAAATTTAAAATTGCTGCTTAATATCTCAATCACCATTCTTCCTTTGTACACTGGTAATTCTTAATTCTCTCTAGTTGAACTTTTTTCATGGGCTTTCAAAGGCATCTTAAATAACCCCTCATATTTAGAAGAGCACAAGTATATCTTATTCTTCTGATAATATTCAGTTACCTTTGTTTAACATTAGCTGTCATGAAAAAAATTTGCTTTTCTTCAAACTTTCAGTTAAACAGTATATAATTACTTTTATTTCTTCCCTATACTATCTTTGGGATTTCTTGCCTGTACTATGAGTAGTAATACAGTCATGGGAGCTGTAACTAAACTTCAGGTCTCACTAGACAAGTTCTATGAAAAGGAAAAAAAAAAAAAAGATTATTTATTTGAACTGGCATTCTCACTCCATTAATTTACTTCCTACAAGACACAACAGATTCAGAGGAGAGACAGAGCGATCATATATAATCTATGTATCTCAGACAGAGGAAAGAACTAAATCTGGCATACAGAAATCCCAGGCTGAGACCTCAAACCATTGAAAAAAATCATGAAATAAATGTGTTGTGGTTTAACATGACAAACAGCTCATCACTACACAGCCATTCACTCACCATCCCCTTCTGCCAGTGGGATGAGGGAGAGAATAGGAAACAAAATAGAGCTCATGTGTTGAGATAAAAACTATTTGCTAAGACAGAAAAGGAAAAGAAAGGTCCAGCCTAAACCATTCTATGATTCTATGATTTACATACATACTGGTACACTGTGCAACTGCTCACCACCTGTTAAATGATACCCAGCTAAAACCTGAGCAGCAACTAGCTCCTTGGTCAACTCCCCACAGCTTTATTGCCTTCTACACGATATCATATGGCATGGAATAATGCTTGGCCAATCCAAGACAGATGTCCTGTCTCTTCCTCCCCATGCTCACCAGTGTACCATTGTAGCAGCAACCCCTACCTCACTTGAGCAGTTCAGCCCAGCCCTAGGCATGAACCCATCACTCAGCAACAACAGAAACAGCAGTGTGGTATTAATGCTGTCTCACTTGAAACTAGGACAAGGTAGAAAACATATGCATATTTTCTTAAGGGTTATTAAGTGCCTGTGGGACATGATTATTATCAGCATATGAAGTTTGTATCATTTAAAATCAGCTAAATCAATTCATAAAACCTGTTCATGATTATTCATGATACATGCTGTCTACAAAAAGGAGGTACTATCTGCATCCGTGACTTATTTTATATTACATTGTTTTGTTAATAAAAGCATCTGTATGTCTTCTTTACAGTGAATAATGAGGATACTTTGGAGATGAAGTTCCTGAGATATGAATAAAGAATTATAGGGATTGTTTCATTCTTTTCAAATCATTGCTAATTTTCAAGGTAAAAGGACTACTACACCAAATTTTTATTTCAGGTTAATCTCATAGGTTTCATAGAATTGGGGTCATCAATCCAATCCTAAGATAAGTGTGTGATATAGGTAGGAAGAATAACAGACTGTATGAGGATTCATAAAACAAAGAATTTAGAAGGCAAATTTATACAAGACATTTCACTTTTAAATGTCTGAAGTTAAATGAGATGAATTGTAATCAAGCTTGCCACGGTTTCATGATTTCTGTTAACAGTATTCCAGATCATAACATCATGTAAAGCACTTGGAATTAAAGAGTTAATGCTCCAGTTCTGTGGACTGCTGATTTTCTGGGTACCTGGTTCTCAGAAGAGAAGAACTATATACCCCAGAGGACTTTGTGTTCAGAGGGAAAGATAAATTCCTCGCAAGTCACGACATTCTCTTTTCTGCTGCCCCAGCAGTGTATGTGTGCTCCTCAGCCATCTCGCCTTCAGTTTTAGAGTAAGCCCTTCAGTTTTGGACACACTCTCTCTCTCATTTTATTTGATTCTTTTAGCCTCAATTCCAATTATATTGTATTATATTGTGTTACATTGCATTCCAATATCAGATTTAGTAAATTAATTTTCCTCCTCAGATGGCTGCCGCTGTTCTGTTTTTAGACCCATCTCCCATCTCCCTACCCTTCCCCCCCTTTCCCGTTTCTCGGGAAGCGGGTCCATGGATCTGCTGCCGCATTAGTCACAGAACCGGGCAGAACTGGCCCGTAAACCATCGACAGACATCTCCTCCTCCCCCCCCCCCCCACACACACACAGTTTTTGGGACAGTGGGCCTGTGGGCTTGCTGTCCCCCTGTCACAGACACAGGTAGATCTAGAGGTAACTCCATGACAGTGCTTTTACAGTCAACAGAGAGAAAAAAAGTTCTGTGGTACAATTAGTCACATTCTGAAATAAATAATTAAAATTTGTGAGATTAACCATGTTACAACTGTACCTATTACTTTCAATTCAGAGAACTAAGAAGGGAGTCAAAGTTAGTTAGCTCAGGTGTAGATGTTTACTCCATAGACTTCTCTGATTATTTATGATGCATTCTGTCCTACAACATTTGTAATTTAGCAAGATAGTGGATTTTAATCTAGCAAAGTTTGGAATGGTAATGATAATATTTATGTAAGTGCTACTGAATATTATTTAGTTTTGATAGGTTTATCATATCTATTGTGTAACATGATGTTAATTGAATCTCCTTAATTCCTGGTTGTGAAGTTGATTATTCTGTGAAATTACATGCAAACTTGACATTTGTGCTGATCAGCTTCTCTAAAGACATTATTTATGTCAATAGTTTGGATGAAAAGTGATCTCCTCTACAGCATGATGGGTCCAGAGACATATTTGCACTTTTCAGTAATGACAGTATGAAGCACGATGAGTTCATTAACTGCAGATTTATTCAACCTGTTCCAACTTGGTAGGCATTTATTAAACCCTATACTATAATGCTCGCATTTTCTTGTCTCATAGATACTGGCCTGTATATGTATCATCTAATTGATATTTAGTGGTAGCTTTTACTGTTCCAGTCTAGTATTATTTGTGATTTTTGTTTATTTTCTGAAAATAATGCCATTAGAGAATGGTATAAACAAATACCAATTTTTGGACTGAGCAGCACTACCAAAGATGATGAAGAGACTGATAGCAGCTTCATAGCTATACCGCCAAGATTAGTTCCTGAATCCCTAACAGTATAAAAGAGGAAAGACTAGATTAAGCTGCACTTGGAAATTCCTAAAACAGAGGAATTCTGGAAGACGATGACTTCTGTCAACAGGAAGAAGGCTTATCCTCCCAGACATCTGCAACTCCAGGAAATAGATTCAATGACCTATTAGTAGGCAGGAGGAAAAAAGCTATGTAAAAAGCAGGCATCAGAGTCAGATGAGAACTGCTAATAACAAATAGTTGGAGAATATCTCCTGTGGGTAAAGAAGACCCTAGATGCCATCCTGATTTTATGTCTCAGGAAGACTGCTGCTTGACTCAGCTGCTAAGATGGGTAATATTGCAGATAGTCTGTTCACGCTAATCTGTTTTTCATATTGTCAGTAACTGCAGCTTATATACATAGCCACTAATGATAATGCCATGGTGTATCTGATGTATCAGAAGAAAATATGTAACTCTGGGAATAAAGGTGAAGGGCACAGATGTCCAGTTGATTTCTCCTCCATCCTGCTAGACCTGGAAAGAAACAAATGGATTCCACAGGTCAATGCCTAATTCCACAGTTTGTGTTGTCAGTGGGGATTTAGTGTTCATGATCCTAGGAATCTCACTGAGGATGAAGGAGTAATTGGGGGAGACAGGATCCACCTGACATACTGGCTCATACACTCCTGAAACAGCAGCTCAAATTACAGAGTTTTTCTCAACAAACTAGTTGAAAGCTTGTGGGTCTCAGGATCAGATAAGAGGTAACTAATGTTGATATCCTGGTAAGATTATGTCATGGTTTTATGATTTTTGGTTATCGGTATTCCACATCATAACATCATGTAGTGCACTGGGAGTTAAAGTGTTCCGGACACCTGTCCCAGAAGAGAAGAACTACGTTCCCCAGAAGCCTGTTTGCTGCGCTGTTATCATTTCTGCTCAGGGGGAACATATATAAGGCCTTGGTAGGTCATCTGACCGGGCTCTTCGTCAGATTCTCTCCCTGCTGCTCGACCAGACTCCACATCTCATCTCAGCATTATGGTGAGGTCTACCCAGCTTTTGGACAATCTCTTTCTCTCTCATTATATTTGATTAATTAGCTTCAATTCTAATTATATTGTATTATAGTGTGTTATCTTGCATTCCGATACCATATTTAGTAAATTAGTTTGTTTCTCCTCAGATCGTGCCACTGTTTTTAATTATTTTGGGGTCCCATGTTTCCCTTTTCCAGAGGTGCAGATTTTGCGAAATCCCTCCGCCCCGCTAGTCACGGAACCGGGCCGAACCAGCCCGTAAACTGTCGACAGATTATTATAGAGAACCTCATCCATACAAGTCCATCTGATCCCTCAAGCTATATTTAAGAATTCTGAGAGACCTGACTGTTGTCAGGGCAAGGCTTCTTTTAATAATCTTCTGTCAATGATTTATGGGCTGGTTCAGCCCAGTTCCATGACTAGCGGGGCAGAGGGATCCGTGGATCCATGCCTCCGGAAAAGGGAATAAGGGAAAAAAGGGTAGAGAGATGGGCCCCAAAACAAAACAGCGGCAATGATCTGAGGAGAAACAAACTAATTTACTAAATAAGATATCAGAATGCAAAATAACACACTACAATACAGTATAATTAGAATTGAAGCTAATAAATCAAATATAATGAGAGACAGTGTCCGAAAAGTGGAAAGGCCTCACCATAATGCTGAGGTGAGACACGCAGAGGGGTCGAGCAGCAGGGAGGAGAGCTGAAAAAAAAGAGAAGGTCTTGTGACCTTGCCAGGGGTTATATCTCCTCTCTGAACGCAAAGTCTTCTGGGGTATGTAGTTCTTCTCTTCCAGACAGATGCCTGGAACTGGAGCATTAACTCTTTAACTTCCAGTGTACTACATGATGTTATTATGTGGAATACCAATAATTAAAAATCATAAAACCATAACAACTTCAAAAGATATGGAGATCAGGATAAAGGTAAATGATACACTTATCTTCAAATAATATAAAAAAAAATAGAATCTGGGAAGGTACTGGTCTGTCATCTGCAATTTAATATTTTGGATAATCATGGAATCAGCCTCTTGGAGCATATCTATTGCAGCTGGGAAGGAGTAACTCTTTGCAAAGAAAAAGATTGGGGCTGACAGTCTGGGGAGAAGCTACAAGGAAAGAATCTGGTGGTCTTGGTATACAGTAACTTGAACATGAGACAGCAGTGTTTCCTGACAGTAATGATGGACAAGATCATCCTGGGCTTTATGAACAGGAGTATGACCAGTAAATTAAGGATTCTCTACTCAGTACTCACTATGTTGCATCAAAGTACTGAGTTCATTTCTTTTTCCTTCAGTATAAGACACTGATCAACTGTAGTGTGTTTAGCAGATAACCACCAGGGTACTCAGAGCTGGAGCATTTGTTTCAAATTATTTTTTTCTCTCTGTGTATTCTTGTAGGTTCACACATTTTATATTCATTGCACTCATGCACCAGCTATTTATTGCAACAATAAATTTCAGAGAGGATGGCAGTCTGGAGGCTATTTTTTGGCTTTTGGGGTAATTTGTATTTTGTGGTTGCTGTTGTTTAACCCATCCGTTTAAAGCGCCATGCGGTAGTTCACTGACACCCATCCTCCCAGTGTGATAGCAGAGAGAATTAAAAAATAACAACAAAGTAGAACTTGTGGTTTGAGATAAAAAATTATTTACCAAGACAGAAAAGGAAAAAGTAAAAAAAAAAAAAAAAGCATATATAAACAAACAAACAATAGCAATGATAATAACATTTATGTCACTTTGAAAGTAATGCCTCCTATTTATCTCCATGGAAACTACAACAGATACAAAGAGAAAAATAGCACTATTTGATAGAGCAAATTCTCAGTTACAAAACTCTATTTTTCAGTGTAGACACCACCATTAGCTATACATTTTCAACAGCAACAAACAAGAGTCTGCATGCCACACTCGTAAAAATCTGCATCATCCGAGTTGATCCGTTGTTTTACAGCTGCTTTGCAGCTCATCCTTCGTTGGCCCAGATGGAAGTCAAAAGATGCCAAACCCAGACTACCTGTTGGATGTGGAAAGATAGTTCAGCAAAGACTGGCAGTGTGCTCCACAATCTTCAAACTTGTCAGGGGTCTGGCTTTATTGCATTACAAGACAAAGGTTGTCTTATTCTCTAGCCTGACTCTGGAAGTCAGTCTCACGATGTACAAGTCAGGTTTGTCTGCATACCAGGAAATCCAGAAGGATCACCCTTTTCCTATTCCCAAAGACAGTGAGCATCACTTTACTCACTGAGGGTTGCATCATTAACATTTTCTTTGGCAAGGAATTCACATGTCACCACTCCATGGACTGATGTTTTGATTCCAGCTCGTAGTGGTGATGTCACATCTCACCACCTGTAAAGATGCGATCCAGGAAACTGTCACCTTCAGCCTCTTATTGGTTCAGTAAGTCCTGAAAAACTTGCATATGGTGTTATTTTTGATCCTGTGCAGACTATTCCTTGTACCCCTCTTAGCCCCCCTCACTGGCAGGACTGAAATATCCTTGGCTCTGTAGAGCACTCCTCAGCAACAACTAAAACATCAGTGCTTTATCAGCATTGTTTGTTTGTTTGTTTGTTTGTTTTCCTATAGACAAAACACAACATCATACCAGACAGTATGAACAAAATCAACTCTGCCCCAGCTGAAACCAGGAGAGCAGCCATACTGGAGAGCATTTAAACAAACAAACAAACAAACAAAAACATCTTACCATTTAAACTAAGACACCACAATTAGTATACATAAAGCTTCACAAAATATCTGTTAACCATCTTATAGAATCATAGAATTGTTTGAGTGGGAAGGAACCCTTAAAGGTTGTATAGTCCAACTCCCCTGCAATGAACAGACATGAGACATCCACCATCTCTCTGGGCAATTTGTTCCAGTTCTTCACTACTCTTATTGTAAATAATTTTTCCTTATATCAAATTTAAACCTACCCTGTTCTAGTTTGAAACCATTGTCCTATCACAACACACCCTGCTAAAGAGTCTGTTAGCTTCTTTTTCATATTCCCTTTAGATACTGAAAGGCTGCTAACAGATCTCCCTGAAGCCTTCTCTTCTTCACAGTGAACAACTCCAGCTTTCTCAGCCTGTCTTCACTGAAGAGGTGCTCCAGATCTCTAATCATCTTCACTGTCCTCCTTTGGACCTGCTCTGACAGTTTCACATCTTTCTTGTCCTGAGGGCCCCAGACCTGTATGTACTCATAGTCATCCCCTGAAGCAACCATAGAAGAACGCTATTCCAAAATATGAGCTTTTCCTTTTTGATTTCTGTATTTTTTTCAAAATATTATTCTAATTAATCCAATAAAGTTATGTGCTTTGTAAATTCTTTGTAAGACTGCAATAAGCTATGTAAAATGATGAATTTACTAAAGAAATATCAAGTGCCCACAGATGAATTTTCCAAAATCTCAGGTGTGTACATACTTACAGGTAATGACTTTACAATTTATGAGAAAATTTAGCATGACATTAAACAGCAATTCTATATTAAGTTGCATTTACATGTTGTTTAACTTATTACATAGAAATTAAAACAATGTTTATAATTGATGGCCTTTTTCTTAATATTGCCTGTCAGTTTCTATCTCATCAATCACAACTGCATGTTAATGAGCTCATGATAAAAACACATACAATCCTACAAGGGATTCACTGAAAGTAATGCCTCCTATTTTATTATGATGGCCTACAACATCAGAGGCAGGTGTTGATGGTAAGGCAGTAGAAAGTGAGCCTTCCCATCAATATTCCATTACATTTTTTTGGCTATGTAACAGATGGCAGCAGAGGGGCAGTCTGACAAAATGACACCTGACATGGAAGTGTACATGAAACAGAGGTGTATTATTGAATTCCATCATCCTGAAAAAATTGCATCCAGTGACATTCATCAATTCTTAAAGGAGATAAAACAGTGGATGTTAACACAGTGAGGTGGTGGGTGGTGCATTTCTGCAGTGGTGACAGCAACAGAGGTTTACCTCCACTGGTGCAGATTTTTATGAGCACAGCATGCAGGCTGTTGTTCACAGCATGTGGAAAGGCATTGCGAAAGGTGAAATGCTGAAAAATAATGTTTTTTTTTAGATGAGAATTTGGTCTACCAAATAGTGTTATTGTTCTCTTCATATCTGTCCTAGTTTCCACGGAAATAAATAAGAGGAATTACTTTCAGAGCAACCTACGTAAATGTGTGCTATTCAGGATGTTAAAAAAGATGAGTAAATTAATTACAATAAATTAACCTATTTGTTTCCTGAAGTCCTTGAGATATTACCTGTAAATTGGGTTAGATTTTGACATACTAAGACTTCTGTCTAGCAGGTAAATTCCTTTTGTAGAAATTATATTTTGTGGGGTAATATTTAAAGATGAAAGCAGAATACTTTAAATTCAATTTTTTTTCTTTTTTTCTTTAAGAAGGTTATAATTTGAAAATCTTCTAACAGAACTAGTGGAAAAAAAAAAAAATTCTCTTCTGTCCCTTTCATCTTTGATCTTTTTCTGGAGAGATGAAAGCAAAGCTTTCATAAAACTGAAAGTATCAGCAAAATTCTTTACTTATATTTATAACTGTTTTAAATTTTCTCTGAAGGTTACTTTCTGAAAAACTGTGAGACCAATCCCAATAATTTAGAATACTTTAAGTCATAGACTTGAATTTATTAGGTAGGATGCATCAATAAAAGCAATTAAATCCATCTCCTGATAGCTAATTAAACGGTCAGACATTATATGGCCAGTCACAGCAACATCAGGCTTTTTTTATTTTAAAGGGTCAGAATTTGCTATCAGCTACCTAACAATATTGTTTTTCAAGCTGCATCACATTTTAATAAAGGGAATGATTACACAACCTCCAGGAGTAACAGTAGCATCCAGTATAGCTAATGGAAGGATTAACAGTGTTAGAACATCAATTTACTCATTTAGTTCTAGGCATATGGGTGAGTTTCAGATGACAGAGAAAAAAAATAATGCTTAATTTAGAAGTCTAGACAAATGCATACAGTGTAATTTGAGATTCCTTAACTTGTCTGAGACATCTACATGGAGTTAACAGGAATGACACAGGATACAAGGGATCTATGCATGCCATAGACGCGTAGGTTGGCAGCACAAATGTCACAATACACTTACCTTAAGAAATCAGATCATGTGTAATGGAATATTGTCCAAGTCATTCTGCAGTAAGACTTGTCTTTTGTCACCTCAGCATGCCCTGGACAGGTGATTTAAATCCTATTATACTACCTTACGTCCAGTTTTTATTCCAGAAGAGCATAGATCTTATATCATGATGACATAGCTCTCATTTCTGTATAAATAACTGAGACATCCCTAGATTGACTTAAGTAAATGATATTAGATGTGTGTGTGGACAGATGAATACCATCTAGTTTACTGCATATCTAATGGCTAAATGTCATCCTGGGGGAAACTGAAAAACCCACTCTGAATGCCATGAGAGCATTGACTACTTCACACTGCATATAATTTCTGTTAGGAAAACTAATCACATACAGTCATTACAGCTTATGTCTTTTCATCATGCACAGATGACATTCTTTGAGATTGTGGCAGGAGGTAAATCACTTGGCTTTTGACTGCTAGACCAAGAGGACAAATCTTTTGCATATTATATTGTCTCTGTTGTATTTGAATACCCTTCATGAGGTACAGTGGTCTCCTTAGGGTACTTCATGCAGAGATAACTGTGTCTGACTGAAATGATTGCTATATTTAGATATATTTAAGCTTGTATATTTAACTTGTAGCTGTATAGAACCTGAATATTATTCTATTTGCTTAAATTATAAGATTAACTTCTCTGCTTGCCAGGCAGCAATATTTAGAAGAAATCCAGGCAATTTTCAAGCTACTATCTGTACTTAATATTGTAAAAGTACTGCTTTAGGAATGTAACATGGACCCTTTGTTGTTCAGAACTGTATTGCAGTAGAATGAGTATAACAGCAACAACAAAAAAATCCATAGAACAACTCTGTTAAACATTAGCAGCTATTTTAATTGTTATTTGGAAGAAGAAAAAAAAAACATAAAAAAAACAGCTTATGTAATAACCTATAGGTGATGCAGATTGCAGATGAGGTCAAATTCATACAATTATGGCAACTCAAGAAAATTCACTACAGTTTTTCTGGATGGGATGTTACATACAATGGATACAATGGATCTTTTGTAGAAGAACAAGTATATTTACTTTATAGTAAAAAGCTCACTGTGAGAAAGCAAATACTTCAATTTCTCTGCATTAAGCCAACATTCTCAGGGGTTTTAAATGGACTTTAATAATTCAAATACAGGTTGTCATCACTTTTTTTGATACATGGAATGTTAATTATGAGTTTTAATGGTGCTATATTTAGAAGTCAAAGCACAAACTTCTCAGTTTTTCTTTTTCTTTTTGGCACTCTTATGAGCACAGCTATTTTCTTCACAAAAAAAAAAAAAAGGAAAAGAAAAGAAAAGAAAAGAAAAGAAAAGAAAAGAAAAGAAAAGAAAAGAAAAGAAAAGAAAAGAAAAGAAAAGAAAAGAAAAGAAAAGAAAGAGGAAGAAAATTATATTTTCAGTGAATAGAAAAAGCAGATTTATTTGATGCTGAACGGCTGCGACAACAGTAGTTGGACTGATGTTTATAGCATGTTTCTTAAGTATATATTTGTCTAAGGATGCAGATTTAAGGCTTTTTACACCAAATCCCAGATGAAAAATATGGCAGAGGATATCATAAAATAACTTGTAGTGTTCACAGTAAGTTTACAAAATTAAAACAAGAAAACAAGAAGCAAAGTTAAAATTTCAGACTTTTTGTTTGTGTGTTTGTTTTTTAGATCATATATATCATTCTACCATTTTTATCATGAAAGGTCAATGTATCTTGACACTTACCCTAAGCTGATTTACACAGATAAAAATCCAGAATAACTCAGTCAAAATCAAAGGCACTACAACTGTAGAAGTTGAAGTTGAAACTCAAGGAAGGTGCATGTGCCTGCCCTGCACTTCCTTGAATTTTCAAGGCAATGAAATAGCTTTCTCGGAGAGAGAGACAGGTGTGAATCAAATCTGTGGACTACTAGTTACCATTTGGGTACTGCACAGTTTTTGTGCCTACTGTCATTTATGTTGTACTTCAGAAGTAGTATTTTAAAAAAGCTTCACAGGAAACAGAGGCAAAATGTTAATGATATAGCTATAAAGGACATTGCACCAGAGCTATGACTTGAGCACAGAAATTTGTTTTGTATAACGTAATAAATCATGCTGTTCCATGTGTTACTCAGGTGCTAGTAGACCTTCTCAGAAAGGCAGAGCTTGTTTGCTCTTCACTGTAACACTAAGCTTATCTGCAATTGTTACCTCCTACATCTATGAACTTATCTGGATGCAAAAACCAAATCAAACTCTGTCAATTTTGTTTCCTAGGCCCTGAGGAGCAGATCAAAGCTAGCATTGGAAAAAGCACATGAGAAGCGTGACTAACATCTGATTGTTTCTGAAGAGAATTTTTTAACGGTGATATGGATCTGTACGTTCAGCTTTTCTTCACTTGAAGAATAAGCTGAGATTAGTCTTGCCATTTAAGTCCTCAAAATTAACTCAAAATAGATTAAGTTCTCACATTCCAAACAAAACAAAACGAATGGACAAAAAAATGGATGATGGTAGCGCATAGCTGAGAATGGAAAGTTGATAATTTATGTGTACATTAAGATTAAGTTTATAAGGTAATATACAGGCTTGCTATTTAAACTATCACACAATGAAAGTATTAACTAGAATATATACATATAGTCAGCACATATAATGTATATTTAGATAGAAAAATAAGTAAAGTCACTTCTCATTAAGTAACAGGAGACTTATGATAATGAAACTTATTTTCAGTAAACATGAATAAGCATGTAAATAGGAGAAGCAAGTAAAAAACTGTTATCTACTGATTAAAATTTAACTCCATCTCTCAAAATAGTAAAAGAATGTACATTTAAGAATGTATTAACTTTTTNCATTTATGTCACTTTGAAAGTAATGCCTCCTATTTATCTCCATGGAAACTACAACAGATACAAAGAGAAAAATAGCACTATTTGATAGAGCAAATTCTCAGTTACAAAACTCTATTTTTCAGTGTAGACACCACCATTAGCTATACATTTTCAACAGCAACAAACAAGAGTCTGCATGCCACACTCGTAAAAATCTGCATCATCCGAGTTGATCCGTTGTTTTACAGCTGCTTTGCAGCTCATCCTTCGTTGGCCCAGATGGAAGTCAAAAGATGCCAAACCCAGACTACCTGTTGGATGTGGAAAGATAGTTCAGCAAAGACTGGCAGTGTGCTCCACAATCTTCAAACTTGTCAGGGGTCTGGCTTTATTGCATTACAAGACAAAGGTTGTCTTATTCTCTAGCCTGACTCTGGAAGTCAGTCTCACGATGTACAAGTCAGGTTTGTCTGCATACCAGGAAATCCAGAAGGATCACCCTTTTCCTATTCCCAAAGACAGTGAGCATCACTTTACTCACTGAGGGTTGCATCATTAACATTTTCTTTGGCAAGGAATTCACATGTCACCACTCCATGGACTGATGTTTTGATTCCAGCTCGTAGTGGTGATGTCACATCTCACCACCTGTAAAGATGCGATCCAGGAAACTGTCACCTTCAGCCTCTTATTGGTTCAGTAAGTCCTGAAAAACTTGCATATGGTGTTATTTTTGATCCTGTGCAGACTATTCCTTGTACCCCTCTTAGCCCCCCTCACTGGCAGGACTGAAATATCCTTGGCTCTGTAGAGCACTCCTCAGCAACAACTAAAACATCAGTGCTTTATCAGCATTGTTTGTTTGTTTGTTTGTTTGTTTTCCTATAGACAAAACACAACATCATACCAGACAGTATGAACAAAATCAACTCTGCCCCAGCTGAAACCAGGAGAGCAGCCATACTGGAGAGCATTTAAACAAACAAACAAACAAACAAACAAAAACATCTTACCATTTAAACTAAGACACCACAATTAGTATACATAAAGCTTCACAAAATATCTGTTAACCATCTTATAGAATCATAGAATTGTTTGAGTGGGAAGGAACCCTTAAAGGTTGTATAGTCCAACTCCCCTGCAATGAACAGACATGAGACATCCACCATCTCTCTGGGCAATTTGTTCCAGTTCTTCACTACTCTTATTGTAAATAATTTTTCCTTATATCAAATTTAAACCTACCCTGTTCTAGTTTGAAACCATTGTCCTATCACAACACACCCTGCTAAAGAGTCTGTTAGCTTCTTTTTCATATTCCCTTTAGATACTGAAAGGCTGCTAACAGATCTCCCTGAAGCCTTCTCTTCTTCACAGTGAACAACTCCAGCTTTCTCAGCCTGTCTTCACTGAAGAGGTGCTCCAGATCTCTAATCATCTTCACTGTCCTCCTTTGGACCTGCTCTGACAGTTTCACATCTTTCTTGTCCTGAGGGCCCCAGACCTGTATGTACTCATAGTCATCCCCTGAAGCAACCATAGAAGAACGCTATTCCAAAATATGAGCTTTTCCTTTTTGATTTCTGTATTTTTTTCAAAATATTATTCTAATTAATCCAATAAAGTTATGTGCTTTGTAAATTCTTTGTAAGACTGCAATAAGCTATGTAAAATGATGAATTTACTAAAGAAATATCAAGTGCCCACAGATGAATTTTCCAAAATCTCAGGTGTGTACATACTTACAGGTAATGACTTTACAATTTATGAGAAAATTTAGCATGACATTAAACAGCAATTCTATATTAAGTTGCATTTACATGTTGTTTAACTTATTACATAGAAATTAAAACAATGTTTATAATTGATGGCCTTTTTCTTAATATTGCCTGTCAGTTTCTATCTCATCAATCACAACTGCATGTTAATGAGCTCATGATAAAAACACATACAATCCTACAAGGGATTCACTGAAAGTAATGCCTCCTATTTTATTATGATGGCCTACAACATCAGAGGCAGGTGTTGATGGTAAGGCAGTAGAAAGTGAGCCTTCCCATCAATATTCCATTACATTTTTTTGGCTATGTAACAGATGGCAGCAGAGGGGCAGTCTGACAAAATGACACCTGACATGGAAGTGTACATGAAACAGAGGTGTATTATTGAATTCCATCATCCTGAAAAAATTGCATCCAGTGACATTCATCAATTCTTAAAGGAGATAAAACAGTGGATGTTAACACAGTGAGGTGGTGGGTGGTGCATTTCTGCAGTGGTGACAGCAACAGAGGTTTACCTCCACTGGTGCAGATTTTTATGAGCACAGCATGCAGGCTGTTGTTCACAGCATGTGGAAAGGCATTGCGAAAGGTGAAATGCTGAAAAATAATGTTTTTTTTTAGATGAGAATTTGGTCTACCAAATAGTGTTATTGTTCTCTTCATATCTGTCCTAGTTTCCACGGAAATAAATAAGAGGAATTACTTTCAGAGCAACCTACGTAAATGTGTGCTATTCAGGATGTTAAAAAAGATGAGTAAATTAATTACAATAAATTAACCTATTTGTTTCCTGAAGTCCTTGAGATATTACCTGTAAATTGGGTTAGATTTTGACATACTAAGACTTCTGTCTAGCAGGTAAATTCCTTTTGTAGAAATTATATTTTGTGGGGTAATATTTAAAGATGAAAGCAGAATACTTTAAATTCAATTTTTTTTCTTTTTTTCTTTAAGAAGGTTATAATTTGAAAATCTTCTAACAGAACTAGTGGAAAAAAAAAAAAATTCTCTTCTGTCCCTTTCATCTTTGATCTTTTTCTGGAGAGATGAAAGCAAAGCTTTCATAAAACTGAAAGTATCAGCAAAATTCTTTACTTATATTTATAACTGTTTTAAATTTTCTCTGAAGGTTACTTTCTGAAAAACTGTGAGACCAATCCCAATAATTTAGAATACTTTAAGTCATAGACTTGAATTTATTAGGTAGGATGCATCAATAAAAGCAATTAAATCCATCTCCTGATAGCTAATTAAACGGTCAGACATTATATGGCCAGTCACAGCAACATCAGGCTTTTTTTATTTTAAAGGGTCAGAATTTGCTATCAGCTACCTAACAATATTGTTTTTCAAGCTGCATCACATTTTAATAAAGGGAATGATTACACAACCTCCAGGAGTAACAGTAGCATCCAGTATAGCTAATGGAAGGATTAACAGTGTTAGAACATCAATTTACTCATTTAGTTCTAGGCATATGGGTGAGTTTCAGATGACAGAGAAAAAAAATAATGCTTAATTTAGAAGTCTAGACAAATGCATACAGTGTAATTTGAGATTCCTTAACTTGTCTGAGACATCTACATGGAGTTAACAGGAATGACACAGGATACAAGGGATCTATGCATGCCATAGACACGTAGGTTGGCAGCACAAATGTCACAATACACTTACCTTAAGAAATCAGATCATGTGTAATGGAATATTGTCCAAGTCATTCTGCAGTAAGACTTGTCTTTTGTCACCTCAGCATGCCCTGGACAGGTGATTTAAATCCTATTATACTACCTTACGTCCAGTTTTTATTCCAGAAGAGCATAGATCTTATATCATGATGACATAGCTCTCATTTCTGTATAAATAACTGAGACATCCCTAGATTGACTTAAGTAAATGATATTAGATGTGTGTGTGGACAGATGAATACCATCTAGTTTACTGCATATCTAATGGCTAAATGTCATCCTGGGGGAAACTGAAAAACCCACTCTGAATGCCATGAGAGCATTGACTACTTCACACTGCATATAATTTCTGTTAGGAAAACTAATCACATACAGTCATTACAGCTTATGTCTTTTCATCATGCACAGATGACATTCTTTGAGATTGTGGCAGGAGGTAAATCACTTGGCTTTTGACTGCTAGACCAAGAGGACAAATCTTTTGCATATTATATTGTCTCTGTTGTATTTGAATACCCTTCATGAGGTACAGTGGTCTCCTTAGGGTACTTCATGCAGAGATAACTGTGTCTGACTGAAATGATTGCTATATTTAGATATATTTAAGCTTGTATATTTAACTTGTAGCTGTATAGAACCTGAATATTATTCTATTTGCTTAAATTATAAGATTAACTTCTCTGCTTGCCAGGCAGCAATATTTAGAAGAAATCCAGGCAATTTTCAAGCTACTATCTGTACTTAATATTGTAAAAGTACTGCTTTAGGAATGTAACATGGACCCTTTGTTGTTCAGAACTGTATTGCAGTAGAATGAGTATAACAGCAACAACAAAAAAATCCATAGAACAACTCTGTTAAACATTAGCAGCTATTTTAATTGTTATTTGGAAGAAGAAAAAAAAAACATAAAAAAAACAGCTTATGTAATAACCTATAGGTGATGCAGATTGCAGATGAGGTCAAATTCATACAATTATGGCAACTCAAGAAAATTCACTACAGTTTTTCTGGATGGGATGTTACATACAATGGATACAATGGATCTTTTGTAGAAGAACAAGTATATTTACTTTATAGTAAAAAGCTCACTGTGAGAAAGCAAATACTTCAATTTCTCTGCATTAAGCCAACATTCTCAGGGGTTTTAAATGGACTTTAATAATTCAAATACAGGTTGTCATCACTTTTTTTGATACATGGAATGTTAATTATGAGTTTTAATGGTGCTATATTTAGAAGTCAAAGCACAAACTTCTCAGTTTTTCTTTTTCTTTTTGGCACTCTTATGAGCACAGCTATTTTCTTCACAAAAAAAAAAAAAAGGAAAAGAAAAGAAAAGAAAAGAAAAGAAAAGAAAAGAAAAGAAAAGAAAAGAAAAGAAAAAAAAAGAAAAGAAAAGAAAAGAAAAGAAAAGA
>JACDJE010000863.1:27560-57680 GCA_016647715.1 Pavo muticus
TTTTTAATTTTGTCTTTATGAGGGGTTTTCTACTCAGGCCCAATCCTAATTCTAGCCCTGAATGCTATCAGAGGAACCACCGATACCCACATTAAAATTCCTGTCAATAACTTTCATAAAATGTACTTATTCTTAAACATTCTTACAAGGAAAAGAAGTAATTAGTGAAGTACTTATGAAATAACTATATAAATACTTAAGAACTCATATAATATCCAAGAAAACACATGAAATTGAAGAGATCATATTACTATTAATAGCAGAATATTTCTCATACTATATAAGTATGTACGTGAAAGAATGATATTAGATGAATTAATTCTTTTATGACATAAGAAAAAGGAATCTTCAAATATGTTGATTTATAGGAAAGTCTAAGCAGATAAGCAGATCCTGAAATACAATTTCACCCTGCTTATGGTATCAAGATTATTGTGATAGCAGTTAATAATTAACGATTTCCAAAAAAGGTTAGAGCTTTTTCACCCTATCAATTGTCAGCAAAATTGAAAAAAAAACATATACACTGAGCTCTAAATTATTCTCTGAAATTGCAAAATGTGATCTGCTATGTAAATATTTATTCTGGTAGGGTAATAGTAAAAAATGATGTTATACCTCCAGGTCAGATCAGAAGAATATTCATTGTAAGATTTAGATACTGGCCATGTTATATATTATTTGTCTTCCCTCTGTAAACTAAAATTATTTGTTTTCATTGGAATTACACATATATTCATAATTCTCATTCTCAGTTAAAAAAAAAAAACAAACATAATTTGCACATTGAATTTTTTTGTAAAGTTTAAATAATTTTTTCTTTAAGGTCAATCACAAGAGTGATTCCAGAGAGAAAAAAGCATCAGAAAATCAGTATGAAATGTCCGGTCTCCTCAAAGTCTTAATAGGCAAGTTACTTTCTTTTAATAACAGCACAGAGTAATGAGAACTAAAAGCAAACTAAAACCACTTTCCATCCTTCCACCTTCTTCTGCTTTCCTGCAAGCAGTGCAGAACGATGAAGAATTGGGTTGTGGTTAGTTCATAACACTTCGTCTCTCTTGCTCCTTCATCCTTATTCTTGTTTTTCAGCATAGCATACCTCCCATCAGATGCAGTCCTTCCCAAACTGATCCAACACGGGCTTTCCACAGGCTGCAGTTCTTTAAGAACTGCTCCTGCATGGGTCCATAACATGGGATGCAGTTCTGCTCCAGTCCTCCATGGGCTGCAGCTCCTGCCAGACCCCTTGCTCAACCATGGACACCTCTACTCAAGCTGCAGTTTCAGCCAGCAACTAGTTTTACTGTGGGCTTCTTGATAGGCTGCATGTGGAGGTCTGCTCTGTATGGTGCCCCATGGGCTGCAGGGCATCCTGCTCTCTCACATTTTTTCATTCCTCTCTCCCAGCTACAGATAAGCAGCATTTTTTTTTTCCCCATTTCTTAAATCTGCTTTCACAGAGGCACAACTAGCATCATTCATTGGAACAGCTTGGGCCAGCAGTGGGTCCCTTTTGGATCTAGCTAGACCCAGCTTTTGGAGTCAGCTAGAACTGGCTCTTGTCTAACATGGGGCAGCTTTTGGATCCTTCTCACAGAGGCCTCTGCAGGCACTGTTACCAAAACATTGCCTTGCAAAACAACATGCAGTCCTTTGAAATCTTTGACTTCCTTTGAAATCTCGTTGACTAAATTTTCACGTTTTGAGTTGCCTTGCTTTTGTTGTTTAAGAAAACACACTCATGTATTTTTCCACAAGATAGATTCTGGTTTACAATCAAATCACCAATTTTTTTTTTATTTTTTTATTTTTATTTTTTTACTTACTGAGAGAAAGCAAAATTAGACAGTAGCTGGATGAACGGCAGGAGTTCACAACTTATCGCTTTGTACTTGAGGATCTTTTATCATCTAGTCTTAGTAAGACTAGGAATGCTTTCATTCCTCTCACAGAGACTTTTATTTTCTGTCTCCTTTTACTGTCAGTGTGCTACAACATACTCTGCTGAGGAAAAATAACAAATCTAAAAATATCCCAGTAGGAAAGATCAGTGAGTACCATTCTCAATCAGTAGGGGTATCTTAAAGGACATGATTTGCTCATGGCAACTAACTGTTCCCCAGGAGTACAGCTTGGTGGTGTTCAGGAACTACATCTTTGAGGCAGCAAATTTTACTGTCATACTGCTGGAGAGAGTGTTTTTACCTATCAAAGCCACAGAGAGGAGATCAGAGTAAAGCACCAATGATTTTGTCCATGAATACTTAGAATCAAAAGTTCACATGGAAAACTGAAATAGACTACACACAGAATGCAATATATAAAACTCTGACACTGAGAATCCCTAAATATCTATACAGCAAGAGAAATTTAAGTCTTATTTAAATATTTTGAATAATGGAGAAAAATAACGATAAATCTTTGTATTTTGGGGGTATTAGATGTTAGTGAAGATTAAAAAAATCTGCTCAACTTTGAGTCCCACAACATGAGAAAGATATAGACCAGTTAATGTAGGTCCAGAAGAGGGCCAGAAATAGGATCAAAGAATTGGAGCAACTCTTCTATGAAGACAGGATAAGAAAATAGGGATTATTTACCTTAAAACAGAGAAGGCTCAACCTTACTGTGACCTTTCAGTACTTAAAGGGTTCTAAGGGAAAGATGTGGAGAGACTCTTTATGAGGCTGTGACAGGACAAGGGTTATGATTTTAAGCTAGAAAATAGTAGGTTTAGATTAGATATAAAGAAAAAACAAACAAACAAAAAAAACTACTCAGAGAGTGATAAGGCACTGGAACAGGTCGCCCAGAGAATTTGTGGATGCCCCATCCCTGGAAGTATTTAAGGCCAGGTTGAATGGGGTTTTGGATAGCCTGATCTAGTGGTAAATGTCCCTGCAGTGGGTTTGGAGTTAGGTAATTTTTGATATTCCTTCCAATGCCAAACATTTTATGATTCTATGATTCTATCATTCTATGATCTATCTGCAGGATACTCAGAAGTTCTAATCAAGCTGTTTAGTGGGCGCACATGAAACTGTTCTCCGAATGATCAATTTCAGGTCTTTTTGATTTAGGTTACTGGCAAAGAACAATTGCATGTTCCAATCCTGAGTTCACACTGGAATGACAAATACATCTCAGGTCTCAAGCTAAATTACCAATATGTTCTATACCTTTTCACTGTATCTTCATTTATAAGAGTTCGAACATGGTCCAGGTTACCAGCAGTACTGAGGTTCTGTGGCATGGAAATTATTTACAGTCTTGGGTAGACTCACTCCAGCTTAACACCACCACTGGTAAGTGAGACATTTGAAAGAAATATGCAATTGTGTATATAGTACTGTATATAAAGAAATGATCTCCCTTTCTTTGATGTTGTTTTTATAATTAAGTAGTTTAATTTACATGCAGATTAACAGATAATATATGAATTACTTATATTTTTCCTCTCTGAAGTACAGCAGAGGTCTTTCTAATTTTTTCACCCCGTATTATTATTCCTTATGATAAGATTAGTGACAGATTGTATTTAGTACCATTAACGGTGAAGCATAATTCCAAATGAAAAGATCAAGTAATGACAGGGAAAGGAATGTTATTCAGAAAGAAGTAAAGAAGAGGGTCAGTGATTTTTTTTTTTTTCCTAATTCAAATCAATCTCAACCAGTTATTCCTGAAAGTAAGAATTCAAATAACAGAAGCAGGATTATGAAGACAATGTTAATAGTAAAACTTATATCAGATGTAAGTTAGAAAATTTCCACATTTCAGCTAAAATTTTAATTTCTAACCTTTAGTGTAGGAAACATTGAACAGGTGTAACTTAGTTGGAATATTTTTATTATCAAAAAATGCCTTATTTCTACTCCGAGTCTCAGCTTATGCACCTTTAATGAGTTACACTTATAGTGATATCTTTTAGACTGAAGAGATCTATATAATTATTACTCAACGAGCTACCTGGAGAATATGATATAATCACTCCTCACATTTTTTCTTTGGAGATAGATATAAATATTTTCTAACTACAGCACATTTTTGTTTGATCCTACATCTGGACCACTGAGACAAGTCTTCTTTCAACTTGCTCTTAAAAATATATATCTTCAGAAATATTAGTATTAGTTTCACCCAAACATTTAAAGGTTAAAAGAAATGATGAGATGCAGACATATACAGACCAAATTATGAGGATATGCTAGTTTGGATAATAGTTAAGCAAATTATTTGTGGGAAACTCTGTATCCACGATCCTGGACTGGTACCACTTAACATCTTTGTAGGTGACATGGGCAGTGAGATCAAGCGCACCCTCTGCACATTTGCAGATGACACCAACTGAGCGTTGTGGTTGACATACTAGAGGGAGGGGATGCCATCAAGAGGGACCTGGACAGGCTTGAGAGCTGAGACCATGCCAACGTTATGAAGTTCAGCAAGGTCAAGTGCAACATCCTGCATCTGGGTTGGGGCAATCTCAAGCACAAATACAGCCTGGGTGGAGAATGGCTAGAGAGCAGCCCTGAAGAGAAAGATTTGGGAGCGTTGACTGATGAAAGACTCAACATGAGCCAGCATCGTGTGCTTGCAGCCCAGAAAGTCAACTGTATCCTGGGTTGCATCAAGAAAAGCATGACCAGTAGGTCAAGGGAGGTGCTCCCTCGTAAGACTCCACCTAAAGTACTGGGTCCAGTTCTGGTGCCCCCAGCACAAGAAGGACATGTAATTTTTAGAGCAGGTCCAGAGGAGGGGCACAGAGATGATTAGAGGTCTGAAGTGCCTCTCCTATGAGAACAGGCTGAGAGAACTGGGGCTTTTCAGTCTAGAGAAGAGAAGGCTCCGAGGAGACCATATAGTGGCTTTCCAGTACCTGAAGGGGGCCTAGAGAAAAGCTGGGGGAGGGACTTTTTATAAGGGCATGTAGCAACAGGATGAGGATAAATGGCTTAAAACTGGAAGAGGGTAGATTTGGTTTAGATATTATGAAGGAATTCTTAACTGTGAGGGTAGTGAGACACTGGAACAGGTTGCCTAGCAAGGTTGTGGATGCTCCCATCCTGGAGTTGTTCAAGGCCAGACTGCACGAGGCTTTGAGCAACCTGATCCAGAGGGAGGTGTCTTTGCCTACAGCAGGGGAGTTGGGACTTGATGATCTTAAAGGTCCTTTCCAATGCAAACTGTTTTGTCATTCTATAAGACTTAGTCTTTAAAGAGTATACATCGACATATTTATCTCCGACTGATATTTCCTACGAAGTTATATTGAGTTTTGCTAATATTTACTGAATTCTAGCAAAAGAGCCTTTCCAAATATTTGATCCACTGTGCTGCTGTTACCTGTCACACTCAGGAGGATATTTCGGAGAAACAGGGAGAGATTTTGCAGCTAATTTTAATGGGGAGTACAGAGAAGCAGACCTCTAGCTGGAAACTTCTAACGTACATTTATTATTCAGTCAAAAACAATAGAGATCAATAGAAACATATGGTTCTGTTAGGAAAAAAGAAAAAAGGACTTTTCTAACAAAATTTCAAAGAGTTTATCCATTATAAGATGCTGCCATTTACTATATTTAAATCATTTTTTTTTTTAATTGTTAAATCGGGGAAGAGATCGTTGATAATTACAGGTTGATAATGCATTCTTCTATTTCTATAATCAACAGAATTCTGAAAAGAACTGCTGTGAGGTAAGATTATGAATTTATCATTCTCACTCAACTACGAACAGTTCTTATGTTATATATTCCTTTAATAGTATTTATTTCCTGTGCATATACAATATCAGATCTGTGGATCTTTGGCATCCCCATTGAGCTTCTGTGCTGTAAAGGAATGCTAATGAGCTATCTTTTGAATCAGTAAATCTGATTGTTCATGCAATATGGATTGTTCATGCAAATTGATCAAAATAAGGAAGTTGCTTCTATTTTTGTTTTATGAGTGACAGCAGATATAAAAAAGTATTCCTAAAAACACTATACAAGAAACTCATGGACAAGCTAACTACTGATGAGATTGAAAACAATCTAAAATGTAATTATACAACTTTTCTAAAGTTATCTAATATTTATCATTATTCCAATCATATTTTTGAAAGACATATATGAAGTTAATCTGTATCATTTGCTGTGCATATGCAAAATTTTATCAAGTTTAAGTTTTCATGCTTATTACTGATACAAATTTCTATAATTGCATAATTGAAATGAATGGCTATTTTTGGGAAGGTTTGCAGTTAGGATGTTTACAAATACAATATATTCCAAGGGTAATATGTAACAAATATGTGTAATATATATGTAAAGTTTTTCACTTGGAAAGGGTCACAGCAACTGTATATTTAATTGTCAGCCAACAAAGTGAAGGGAACTTGAAGTAAGGAAATGATTGCTATTCTGACATAAGTGAGAAAATAAAAGAAGAAATGGTAGAAAATCCTTATGAAAATATGATTTTCCACAAATAATACGTCCCTCAAAATTACTGACTTCTTTGACTTCTTTTTAGCATGTACCACAATAAACTCTCTGTCTCTCTCTCTTTTTTTTTTTTTTAATTTAAATTCTCCTTTCCTTCAGTTAATGCCTGGTTCCATAGTATATCTTTCGAGAATAAAAGTAAACTACTGAAAGGAACTCAAACAAGCTATTCCAAGAGGTTGTGGAATCTCTTACTCTGGAGATATTTAAAACCACCTGGATACTGCAAACTACTGTAGGGAACATGCATAAAGAGTAGGGTTGGACTAGATGATCTCCAAAGGTACCTTAAAGTTCTGTTTTTTTATGATTCTACAGAGGATGTAAATGTTATTTCCAAGTATAACACAAGTATCTTCGTAAAATCTTCTGAAGAATATGCTCAAAATAAAACTCAATTTTTATTCTATTATTTAATAAATTATTCCTGCACTCTAAAAATGTATATACACTTTTAACCACCTAATCCCATCTTCACACTTTCCATATGTTAAGTATATTCATCTTAAAATAGCTCTTTGCATTAATTTTGACTTTTCAGTTCTATTGATGGTTTCTAGAGTTTTATTTTATACAATCTCAATTTTTTTTTTCTCCTTCTGATATCTTTTTATCTCTTCTTAATGACACCATCTTCTTTGTGCTTTGTCTTTCTGACAGATTTATCTTTTTTTGTTGTTGTTTTGTTTATTTCTTTTCCTACCTGTTTTCAAGTTGTCAATTTTTTTACTTCTTATAGCATTCATATCCAGGTCTTTTTGCCCTTTTTTTTTTTTTTTCTCCTCTCATGTTTGCTGTTAACAGGCTTGAATTCATCAGGAAGAAGTGTTGGGAAAGAGCAGAGGAGATGTAACAGAAACTTGTGAAAATACAGTGGTAGTGACACTCAGCTATTCAGATGATTTAATAATTTACATTTTTGCAAGTTTCAAAAAAGATACATAATTCTTCAAATGATAAATGATAAATTTAGCAGTCTATATGCCAGCTATTTACAAAAAACTAATCTTTGTTCCAGGAGACACACAAACACACACACACACACACACACACACACACACACACAAAAGTAATAAAAAAAGATAAAACCTGTAATATCTCTGCCAGTGGTATGTTTTTTGTGTTTGTTTGTTTGTTTGTTTTTCAGCCTCCATTATTATTATTATTATTATTTTTGTACAAATCACTCTTTATTATCAGAAGGATAAATTTTTTACTGATTATTCTCTGCACATAAAACTCAGATTTCCATAAGGAGTTGTTCTAAGCACTTGGAATAAAATCCCATGACTTCCTCAATTTCTATTATATCTTTGAAAATAGAATATAATGATCTATTACTGCAAGTGAAGATACATGGCAAGTATTTTTTTTAGATTGAATGCATTCATTTTTGCTGTTAAGCCAGCTGTGATTTGGAAAGTGTCTGATTTAGAACTTTTAACACTACTGTTACTTTATTAGTTTTCACAGAATTCTACCACATTGGTTTTACTATCAACTACATTTTCAGAAATTACCATGCTTTTTTTTTTTTTCATAAAATCACATTGCAATTATTGAAAGATAGTCAACATAAAAGTGTTCTCACCATGATTTTTCTTTTATTGACACAAAAAGTTTTTGAACTATATTCTAATACTCAAGTTCATTGTTTTCAGTTATGTCCCAAAAACTTCCAAGCAAAACTGTAACAGAAATAAAAATTTAAATGATCTTTGAGATTAAAAAAAAAGAAAAAATAAAGCCTTCTCCAATGTCTAGAATATTAAGAATATCTTCAGAAACTGACTAATAATGTATACTTGATAATTTTTTGTGAAAGTTTTTATAGTTCACTCTTGCTCACCAAAAAATCTTGAAAAATATTGAATTTTAAAAATATATGAAAAGTATGATTATTATCAGTGAAATAAATACAATTGAATTCAACAAATATAAGATAAAGCCTAGATTTATAGATTATAAGAGGTGATCAGTGAATAAAGATCATAAATAAAAATAAAAGAGTTTGATGTATGGTAAACAAAACTAAGCCAGGCTAATATTTTATAATAAAATAATTAAATATTTAAACTGATATGCGAAACCAATATGCAAAACATCTAAATAGTTCTTTCAGCAATGAGGTTATGTTTTGAATGAGGTTTGGTTTTGTTTTGTTTTGTTTTGTTTTGTTTTGTTTTTTCTCCCAGAAATTTTCCTCATGACCTATTCTAAAAGACTTTTGTGGGTTGGGGTCAAAGATGGGAGCACTTGCTAGGATCTTATGATATTCTCAGAACTGCCATTGCTCTGTATTCCCTGAAGTCAACTGGAAAGAAATGAAACTTTTAAGAATAGATTTGGGTTATGTTAAGAGGCTTTCAATATTATTATGATATCCTCCTTCTCTAACTCTTGCAGAAGTTTTAAAAATCATTTCAGACTTGATGAAACAGAAGTATATCTGGATTTTACTTCATGAATAATCTTGTTTATTGGAAATAAATAAAGCAATAAAACAAAACAAGAGCAAGAGTTAGACTTTCCATAAAGTAGTGAATTCAAGGCATTATCAGAATAAAAAATAACATAAATGCATTTTACTATAGATCCCTATGATCTTATTTGTCAAAATGTATATGGATAAGATTTAATTGATATATTCTTTTCTAACATGTAAAATATCCCATAATACTCAAAAATCAATGCTGATTTAAATTACTTTAATTTACTGGCTTCAGTATCTGAATAAGAAGTTTCCACAGCTAATGTCTTTCAGACCATGATGGTGACAAAAGTTTTGGCTCTCTTCGGAATTTTTGAAGGAATTTTTGAGGAACTGCTGTTCCTCCAGTGAGGAAGTAAAATCCTCCAGAAAGCACAATGTGAGTAACATCCGCTGTTTCCAATTTCAAAATAATCAGTTTTGCTTTGTAAGAGTTAATTCAGAACACGTAATACATGAAATACAATGAAATGATAATTGCCATGAGTGCCAGTAAAAATGCCTTTACCGAAATGTATATAGTAGATACTTGGAAATGATTTGTTTCTGCTCCCCCTCCCCAATCCATGAACTAAGCTAAGAGAAAAATCAGTCCCCAGTTTTCTGAAAGCAAAAAAGGAATTCTAAGAAATAAAAGGAAAGGAAATAGATTCTATACAGGTAGGAAAGACAGCAATTTAAGACATCTACTGTAAATAAATTTAAATTATGCCTCATATATCACTTTCCATGTTCAGTATTAAATGTTCTACCAAAACATTTAGAAGTGAATATTTACATAAAATGAAATTAAGTAAAACGTTCTTACCTGGATCTTAGTAAAGATGCTACAGTGAATAGAATGGAAAGAGAGCTTTGCATTAATTGTCTTAGTTTCATCTGGGACATCTGAGTTGTTTTTTATCTTTATAGTGTCTAATATGATGCTATGCTTTGGCTTTGGGAGAAAAACAAATTACTGACTACACGCTGATATTTTAGTTGTTGCTGAGCAGTGGCTTTGGAGAGCCAAGGACATTTAAACTTTTTATACTGTTCTGATAGTGAGTGGAGATGAGGGGCACAAGAAGGTGGAAGGGGACAGAACCAGGATGGCTGACATAAACTGGCCAAAGAGGTATTCCGTAACATGAGACATCATGCCAAATAAAAACTATGAGGAGCTGGCAGAGCAGGGAGCCACTGCTTGGGGACAAGTTGGGCATTGGTCAGTGGTGGTGAGCAATTCTGTTATACATCTGTCATGGTTTTATGATTTTAGGTTATCAGTTTTCCATATCATAACATCATGTAGTGCACTGGGAGTTAAAGTGTTAATGCTCAAGTTCCAGGTACCTGTCCCAGAAGAGAAGAAGAACTACATTCTCCAGAAGACTGTTCACTGTGTTTTTATCATTTCTGCTCAGGGGGAGCAGATATAAGGCCTTGGTAGGTCATCTGACCTTCCCTTCTTCATCAGGCACTCCTCCCTGCTGCTCAACCGGACTGCGCATCTCACCTCAGCGTTATGGTGAGGCCTATCCACCTTTCAGATACTTTCTCTCATTATATTTGATTTAGTAGCTTCAATTCTAATTATATTATATTATAGTGTGTTATCTTGCATTCTGATACTATATTTAGTAAATTAGTTTGTTTCTCCTCAGATCATTGCCGCTGTTTTTAATTATTTGGGGTCCCCTGTTTCCCTTTCCTGGAGGTGCAGATTTGCATAATCCCTCCACCCCGCTAGTCATGGAACCGGGCCAAACCAGCCCATAAACCATTGACAACATCACTAATTTTATAATTACTAATGGAAATTTCTATGTTCCAATTTGTGATCATTGCCTCTTATGCTGTTGCTGAGCACCACTAAAAAGAGTCTGGCCCCATCCTCTTCACACCAGCCCTTTAGATATTTACAAGCACTGATAAGATCCCCTCTCAGTCTTCTCCAGGCTAAACTGCCCCATGTCTCTATGGCTTTCCTCTTAAGTGAGATTCTCCAGGCCTGTAACCATCTTTGTAGTCCTCTGCTGGATTCTCTCATAAAGTTTCCTGTCTTTTTGAGCCAGAACTGGACAGTATTCCAGATGTAGCTTCACCATGGCGAAGTACAGGGGAAGGAGAACATCTCAGTTTGCTGGCCATATTCCTTCTAATGCAGCCTTTGCCCTTGTTGGCCACAGGGGCATGCTGCTGGTTCATGGTCTACCTGTTGCCCACCAGGACACTCGGGTCCTTCCCTGCAGAGCTCCTTTCCAACAAGTCTACCCCTAGCTTGTACTGATGCATGCAGTTATTTCTACCAAGGTGTAGGACTCTACACTTGCATGTGTTGAACCTCATAAGGTTTTTTCACCGAACTTTCCAGCCTATCCATGTCTCGTGGAATGGCAGCACAGCCTTCTGATTTGCCACCCATTCCTCCTAGCTTTGTATGACCATCAAACTTTCTGAGGGTGCACTCTATCACTTCATTTAACTCACTGATGAACAAAACTGTACCCAGTACAGACCCATGGGGGACACCACTAACTACAAGCCTCCAGCTAGACTGTCCCACTGATCACAGCCCTCTGAACTCCACCAATCAGACAGTCATCAGTCCACCTCACAGTCCTACATTTTTCTACACATCTATCCAACATTTTCCAAGTTTACCTATGGGATACAGTGTAAAAATCCTTGCTGATGTCAAGGTAGACAACATCCACTGCTCTCCCCTCATCTACCCATCTAATCATGGCATCCTATGAGGCTCCCAGATTGGTCAAGCATGATTTCCTCTTGCTGAATCCAGGTGGGCTACTCCTGATAACCTTCTTCTCTTCCACTTGCTTGGGGTAATATTCAGAATAAGTCATTCCATCACATTACTAAGGATAAAGGTGAGGCTTACTGGCCTGTATTTTCCTGGCTCCTCCTTTCTGTCCTTTCTGAAGACTTCTCAACTTTGGCAGGTTGGCCATGAGCCAGCAGTGTGCCCTAATGGCCAAGAATATCCTATAGCCAATAGCATCCTAGGGTGCATTAAAAGGAGAGTGGAGAGAAGGACAAGGGAGGTGATCCTTCCCCTTTTACTCTGCCCTGGTCAGCCCTCACCTGGAGTACTGTATCCAGTTCTGGGCTCTCTGGTACAAAAAAGACAGGGATCTCCTGCAAAGAGTCCAGAGGAGGACCACAAAGATTATAGTTATCTAGGTCGTTTTAACTACATCAAAAAAAATATGTCTCTAAACAAGCTCATTTAAATATAAGTGAGATTCAAGTGACTTCAGACATAAAAATTGTGTCAAGTTTCCTATAGTTGATATTTTATTCTTAGAACAAACCAGTGTTTTACACAATCTTCAAGTTGTTCACATTTCTTCACTCTAAAAGATGAATTGTTTCTCTAAGATTTTTTTGTTATACAACCTGATTTATTTTCTTGTTTTATCTGACTATATTCATAAGTTCCTCCATTTAAGGACTGACAAATTAGGATTGCTTTTACTTTTTCCAAAATCCTGTTCTCTTCATTGCAGTTTAGAAAAAGCAAACTCAGAAATAGTCACCATCTGTGAATACTTCTCATCTGTTATCGTCCCTCTATATTATATCTCAAGTGATTAAGAATTAGTTCACCAGCTAGATACAGAAGCAGACTCATCAACTTTTATATAAATCCTGAGGCAACTGTATAAATGTAGTTTTCAATTTAATTATCAGTTGCATATATCTAATTCTGCACACTATTTGCATCTGTTTCTATCATTCTTGTTTTTAGAGAAACATAAATTGCTTTAGTTGAGAATTAAATAGTCTTAAATGACTTAGAAAATACAGGAAATGATGATAATTGTCAATCTTCTAGACTGACAGAATCTACAGTTTTGTTTGTTTTAATCCTCTAACTGTTTCTTGGGAGATAACTTTCCTAAAATTTTCTTCTGAATATAAACAAGATTTCTGATATAGAGTGATCAGGAAAGATTATAAACTCTTGAAGGGAATGATAAGAGAGTAATATCATATAAGCAATATTGTTTCATTTTTTATCTGATGTGTAACTGTCGAACAGTTTCACCCAATGCTCATAAATAGCCTTTATGCCTCCTGGATGCAACTCTGTGTAAAGGCTGGAATATACCAGGAAAAATATATCTATAATTCTGTATATGTCTTATCTGAAACAAATGGTTATGGGTAGAGCTTATTTATAAAGTGGAGTACCATCCTGGTGCCATACAATTAGAACACTAGTTCAGACAGCATTTGAAATTGCTCTCTATTGCTAATTGATTGTTAATAACCTGCTGGGAACATAACCCATATAGACACTAAATTCCCAAGCTAGTTATCAAGAAAGGAAGAGATGATTTAGAAGTTTTAATCATAATTCTGCATATAGCTTTTTTTCCTGTCAGTACAATATGTATCATACAATACTGAGAAAATCATGTATACAGTGAGATCTCCCCAGAGCCTTCCCTTCTCCAAGCGCAGTTCCCTCGACCTTTCCTCACAGAAGAGGTGCTCCAGCCCTCTGATCATCTTAGTGGTCCTCTTCTGGACCCGCTCTAACAGCTCCACATCCTTCCTGTACCGGGGGCCCCAGGCCTGGACACAGTACTCCAGATGGGGCCTCACAAGAGCCGAGTAGAGGGAGACAATCACCTCTCTCCCCCTACTGGCAACCCCTTTTTTAAGGCAGCCCAGAACACAGTTGGCCTTCTGGGCTGCAAGCACACACTGCTGGCTCATGTCCAGCTTCTTGTCTACCAGGACTCCCAAGTCCTTCTCCGCAGGACTGCTCTCAAAACATCTTCTCCAAGTTTGTATAAATACTTTGGATTGCCCCGGCCCAAGTGCAACACCTTGCACTTGGCCTTGTTGAACTTCATTAGGTTTTCATGGGCCCACTCCTCCAGCCTGTCCAGGTCCCTCTGGATGGCTTCCCTTCCTTCCAATGTATCGACGGCATCGCTCAGCTTGGTGTCATCTGCAAACTTGCTGAGGGTACACTCAATTCCATCGTCTGTGTCATTGATGAAGATGTTGAAGAGCACCAGTCCCAAGACAGACCCTTGGGGGACACCACTTGTGACTGACCTCCACCCAGGCATAGAACCATTAATCACAACCCTTTGGCTGTGATCAGCCAACCAGTTCTTAATCCACTGAACAGTCCATCTTTCACATCCATACCTCTCCAATTTAGAGAGGAGGATGTGGTGAGGGACCATGTCAAAGGCTTTGCAGAAGTCCAGGTAGATAGATGACATCCGTCTCCCTTCCCCTGTCCACCGATGCCATCACTCCATCATAGAAGGCCACCAGATTGGTCATAATTTTTCAAATATGTTGGAAAGCGGCTTGACAACCACATCAGCTATCTCTCTCAAAACCCTGGGATGCATATCATCTGGCCCCATGGACTTTTAGACATTCAGTTTCTTGAGGAGGTCTTGGGCTTGTTCCTCTGTTACAGTGGGACAGAATCCACTCCTCTCACCCACACCTAGAGCTTCAAGGTCCTGGCAGACATGGGGAGCCTGACCACCATCCATTTGCCCAGGGTCCATCCAGGCTGATCTTGAACACCCTCAAGGATCAAGCATCCACAGCCTCTCTGGGCAGTCTGTTCCTGTGTCTCACCACCCTTTCAGTGACAAACTTCCCCTTTACATCTGTCTGAAACTGGTAAGGAGTGTCTCAAATCAACATGAGGCAATCAACATCACTTTGTGGACAATTTTACATTTGAAAGCATTACTTTGGAGTTGTTTGTCTTAAACAGGGAAGGCTCAGGAGTGTTTATTGGCTGGAAACTTGGCCTGGGAGCAAATAACTCCAGCTTGATACAGGAAATTGGGAGGTGATGCCATTGCATCCTGTAAAGACAAAATACAAGTTGGCGTCTCCCTGCTTCCTCTTATCTGCTGACATAAAATTTGCAAGGGCTGGAAGACAGGAACAAAGGAGTTCCTGCTGAGATCCCTGAGCCAGAAGCTGTCACTCCAAATGAACAGGTTTGAACACTTCAGACTATAAGTAAGATTTTGTACTGTCGTTTTAGTCATTGTCAACTGAACAACACAACCTTCAACGACCCATCACTACTGAAGATCAGCACCAGTCACCAAGACATTGCTGGATCTAGGAATGGTGAACTGCTTTGCTTTGCTGTGTTTATATGTCTGTCTGTCTGTCTGCCTCTCTTTCCCCATTTTCTATCTTTTCTCTTGATCTTCTTTTGTTTTACTCTTTGTAGTAGCCATTGCCTAAAATTGTCTCATCTGTAACACTTAATAATAATTAGCCAATTAGCCAATTTTACCTCCAAGTAGTTGTTGTTAGTTGTTAAGAAAGCTCTCAATAAATTGATGTGTATTATTCCTCTGAGTCTTGGATGACTCCGTCATGGTAGCAAGCCCTTCCTGACTAGGAGAGCTACGACTCAGGAGATGGAAAAAGATTCACCCCCTCCTGAGCAGGGGAGGCGCGACTCAGGAGATGGAAAAAGATTTAACTCCCTCCAAGCCGAGATGGGACGAGACAACATCTTATCTACATCTACCCTCTTCTAGTTTAAAACCATTCCCCCTTGTCCTGTCACTATCTAACCATGTAAAAAGTTGATTTCCGTCCTGTTTAAACTCTTTCTTGAGATATTGGAAGGCTCCAATGTAGTCCCTAGAGGGCCTTCTCTTCTCCATACTGAACAAGACAAGCTCCCTAAGCTTGTCTTTGTAGGGAAGATGCTCCAGACCTCTGATTATCTTCGTGGTCTTCCTCTGGACTTGCTCCAATAGCTCTGCATCTTTCTTGTGTTGGTGCTCCAGGTCTGGATTTAGTAGTACTCGAGATGGGCCTTCACTGCTGTTATGTTCTTATGTCTCTAAGGACACTTTCCCAGTGGATTTTGTCTAATAATTCTTTAAACATTCACAGCTTTGTTCTCCTGAAGTTCAGGGTCCTGACTCCATTCTTAGTCAAGGCCATAGTTCTTGAGATCCCAGACTCAACCAGGGTATGCTCACTACAGCCCAGACTGCCTCTAGTCTTAACCTCTTTAATGCTCCTCCACGCTGGTGAGCATGAGGTTCCAGAATGTCTACCAGGAAGTTGTCTTCAACATGCTCCAGGATTCTCCTGGATTGCTTGCATCTTGTTGTGCTGTTTTCCCATCAGATACCAGGGTTATGGAAATCTTCCATCAGGATGGGAGCCTGTGAGTGTGACACCTCTTGCAGCTGAATCAAGAAGACCTTGTCAACAAGCTCCTCTTGACCAAACATCCTGTAGTAGATACCGACCACCAGATGTCCTTTGTTGATCTGATCCCTAATTTTAATCCACAAACTCTCAGTCTGATCACGACTATTTCTCAAAGGCAGCTCTTCAAAATCTATCCACTTTTTAACATAGAGGGCAACTCCCCACCCTTCCTGCCCTGTCTGTCTCTTCTAAAAAGCTTGTAGTCCTCAGCAGTATTATTCCAGTTGTGCAGTCCTTCCCACCATGTTTCTATGATAGGAGTTATTTCATAGTTTTGTAATTGCACAACAGTTTCCATCTCCTGCTTATTTTCCATGTTGCATGCATCGGTACAGAGGCATTTCAGTAGGGCTATGAGTCACATTACCTTTCTGGGAGAAATCTGAGATTTTCCTCTGCTGCTTCTTAAACTGATAGTGTTCCCTGGTTCTTTTCTGTCACTCAGCAGTAAATCCCCTTCCCTCATCAAATCTAGTTTAAAGCTCTGATGATCAGCCCAGAGAGCTTGCAGACCAGTATATTCTTACCTCTCCTGGTCAGTTGTGTCTCATGCAGCACACCATGCTCAGTCTATCAGAGGTGTAGTCTAGATCATAGAACCCAAAGCTGTGTGTGTGACACAATCCAAGCTGCCATTCATTCAATTTATCCGTTCTCCTTCTTTTACCCAGGTCCCAGTCCAATTAGGAGGATCAAGAAGAGCACTGCTCTTGCTCCAAATCCCTTCAATATCATCCCAAGGGGCTTAAAGACTTTTTAAATATTTAATAATTTCTCAGTTGCAGCCTCCTGTGACACAGCTTGAAAGAGCAGGAGCGAATAATAGTCCTCTGGCTTTATCGTACCTGGTAGCCTTTAAGTGATGCCCTGAACGTGAGCCTCCAGGAAGCAGCAAGGCAGCAGGCAGCCTATCTAGAGAGGTTATCCAGGTGGAAATCTGTGCCTCAGTGCCCCTCAGTGCAGACTCCCCACCTACTATTAGAGCTTTCACCTTTTTTTGATGGCACTGGTTCTGACTTGTGTCCTTGGTCGAACCATATTAATGTGGTTGCCTTTTTCCAGTTCTGAACCATTATCCACACCTTCTTCTCTTTCCATTCCCAGAGCTTAGTATCTGTTAGCTAGGGGCAAGGGACAGGCTCCTCCCTCTGCTCTGAGCAGAGATGAGAGTTCGGTCTCCCTCACCCTGAAAGTTTTTTGCCATCTGTCTCTTCAGGGTTTGAAGCTTCTTCCCCCTGCAGGGACTTACAACAAGGCTGTGGTTCTGCCCATATCACTGTATGATCTGTACAATACAATATTGCAATTTCTCTCTCTGTTTGCTGGATACTTCCTGATGACTCCTTTAAAATTCAAACTAATTTAATGTTCAGAGAAGAAATTTCTTATCCTCAGAAATTATTTTCTCAAACTTAGCTATTTGATATAATAGCCCAAGGGGATTGAAGTAGCCCTGACTAATTTAGTTCTGAACAATCCAGAGACATTGATGTCTAGAGTTACAATAACTGGAGTTAAAACACTAAATAGTAGTAATAATTGTAGAATCGTTTCTCTTGGAAATAGGATACTAAGAATTGTACTGCTTAAAAAAAAAAAAAAAAAAGGAAAATGAAAGTGATAGTTATGGTGTGAATGTCACACAATATAACAGTCAAATAAACAGTCTCTGTCTCTTAAAAGCATGAAGATGAGAAAATAACCATATTACCAATGAACATGGATTATTCGAGCAAATGATCTCTAATTCAAGGGCTGATTCAAAATTTAAGTTAAAAATAAAGACAAGGAAAATTTTCTACCTCAAGCAAGAATGTAATTTAGAAATTACAAAAGTATTGACTTAAAAAAAAAAAAAAAAGAGAGAGAAAAAAAGAATGAATTAATCAGTTGTCTTAAACAGTAAATTTTGAATAAAAATTGTGGAAAATATATGGAGTAATGTTACAGATGTGAGATGAGATTCTGACCCTGAACAGCCATGATCCATCACTGATTATTCATGGAATGTGTGAATGGAAGTTCAGAAGCTTTTTATTATTATTATTATTTTCTCCCTTTGCTGCTTCTCTTTCTGATCCATCACTTGCACTTGTCCTTAGCTTTTCTTTTTTTCTTTCTTTCTTTTCCATTGGACTATATTTATTTGAGATGGGCAGTCTGAAGAAAATTAAACTAAAGAATTTAAACAAGGTTAACAAGGTACAGTAGAGAGACATGTACGCATTACATGAATATCAAAGGGAAGTAAGTGTGTAATAGAAAAAGAAAATAAAAGAATGCTGCTCAGCTCCTCAGATATATTTCTGAGTTTAAGTTAATTATAGTCATTCAAAAAAGATCAAAAAAATACTACAGATTTTCTTCTGAATGGGTGCGTTATGCAATGCAAATAAAAAGCACTACACTGTCTTCAAAAAAGAGAACAGGAAGAATTAACTTATTGAATTAATTATTACAGTGTAAGACATCTGTCAAATTCCAAAGACAATATTTTACATGGTGGATTAGGTCAACATGAAAAATAATATAACATCATATAAATTATTTCTATATTACTGAAAACAAAAGGATGAAAATCCTTTACATAACAGCATATTTCAAGCAATATTTTAACACTGATGAAGTTCAGGAAAAAGAAAATTTCATTATAAGGAGATTATTGTCCTCACATACATACAATTATTTTATCATTTTCTTGAACTATTTAATATACTCTGGTTTTGTGTTTCTATAATTCTGAACTGGATAGATAGTTCATCTGATAAACTAAAGAAATTTTTTTTAATTAATATATTCTATGAAACTTTTTTTCCCTTTATCCCTATAATAAACATCTGTAACTATTTATTATTTAATAATCCATATATTAAATCAAACAAGCAGACAAAAAACTGAGTAGCAAATGAAACATATACACAAACAAGCAAAAGCCACAACAAACAAACAAATAAAACACAACAAACAAAAAGGACTACAATATTTTGGAGCTATATATATAATTTTTGCAAAAACAAACATTCAAAGAGAGAGCCTAAGCACTACAATTTTGCAAGCTAAATGCATTTGTGCCAGTAATTTTTTGGGTTTGTACTACAAATGATTTAACACTGACTCCATCACCTTCAAAACTGTTTAGTTTTTTCAAGGTTTCCAAGGTTGAAGTGTTTTAATTCCTCTGTTGTTTCTTAGCGTATACAATATATTGTGCCTAAAGACCTGTCATACCCAATGAAATATGTTTCTGACCTGGGAGAAGAAAAAAATGAGCCCTTACTATAAACAAGAAAAAAAGAAAGAAAGAAAGAAAGAAAAACAAAATTTGTTCTGGTGAGATAACATTCATGTAATAGGACTTGGCAAAGCTCTAAAAGATTTTAAGTGAATTCCTGGTGTACATTAAAGGAATAGAAAAGATTCTGTTGACTTCAGTGCAGCCAAGATATTCCCTCCTACTAAGAAAATCTCTGGACTAGTCTAATTCTTCAGCTGCTTTAACTGCTGTGTTTTTTAAGTCCCATACATTTAGAGCAGACTATTTATTTCATTACTTGTTGTAGATTATTACGCTATTTCCAAATTTTTATTTTTGATTTTTAATTTTTCATACCTTTAATATCTGTATTTCCATATGAATAGGCACAATGGAGAATATTAATTCTAACTGTAACTGTAGCTGTAACAGACTTAAATGAGAAAAAAAAAAACACATATATATGCAAATTATTTTCTAGGTACCAGCCTGTTGTTGTTGTTGTTGTTGTTGTTGTTTCTTTTTTCTTTTATAAAACAAGTATAGACTTGACAATGATGTTATCTGGTGTGAAGATCAGTCCTTGGAGACTATTCTAGATTTCTCTTCAAGAAATAGTGATTCTCAAATAGCAAGGGTCTCACAGATCCTTTTTTAATCTAAATAAATTAAAAAATATTTCAAATGAGTTAGAACATAGATGTTTTTTATTTACCTCTGAAACTGAACAAATTTTATTTTGTTATGAACTGGTACTGAAACTCAGAACTTTCATCTCTCTTTTGTATAAAGTTTTTTTCTTTCTCTCTCTTTTTTTTTTTTTTCCTAAATAAAATACCTACTCATTTGCAGCAACCCTAGAAATATAAGAATACTATTTTAAGAGTTTTTTTTTTTTTTTCTACTATTACTATTATCTGCTCTTAGGGAATTTAATAGAATATAAGCTCATTTCTCACATATAGTATTTTGATATTTAGAAATATCAAAAAAAGTTATCTTTTAAATCCAAACATTAGAAAAATGCATGTATTCTCAAAAAATAATAAAATAAAATGGAATAAAAGTCTGGAATTACGTATAGAAAATTAGTGCTATCAATCAACTTCATTTTTTTTTCATCAAAAAAAAAAGGATCCGTTTATATATTAATGCACTAAAAAATGACAAATTCATTATTTATTCAGAGTTACTTTTTTACTATTTTAATGTTAAAAATGAGGTTTTTCTTCTGATTTCTCTTCAGAGACACCGTGGGTCAGAGCAGCGGGACAATTGAGATTAATTCCAGTCTGGTGTATGCCTGATAATCCCATTTGCAGAAACAATGCACTTGAAATAGTATGCCCTTATTTACTGAAATCAGTAATGATTCAGAAAGGTTGCAGTGGAATAAAACTGTCTTGCAGTATCTTCATTATCATTTAAAAAAGTAATGTGACTTTGACTTTTGAACTCTAATTAAAAAAAAAAAAAAGAAGACGTACATGATGGTTATTGGCAGTACATCACTTTCAGTCTTTGACTAAGTTAAATATTTCTGAAGTATAAAATGGAAGAGCAGAAGATACAAAAATAAAATTCACAAAAGGCATGTGGAATGCCTTTTGATAGATAGGCTATCTAAGCTAAGCTACAACAGAAAACACCAAAAATCTGCTACATTTTCTGTCAGCTGCTTTATCTTGAGGCTAGGATATGGTCTGAAATCTCTTGCTATGTAGGGATTTTTTTTTTTTTATCGTGTTTGTTGTTGTTGTTGTTTGTTTGTTTTGTTTTGTTTTTAATTATCTATGTTCTAATGGCCATGCTTTGTATCATTTGCAACAGAGGATACAAAATTATTTCAAATATATTGTTTCTGGATGAATTGATAAAAAGCCATGAAGTCCAAAGTCGTAGCATACATGAGATCAAACCAGATCTTTAAGAATGGAAAAAAGCAATATCCAGCATGTGTTTCAAAATGTACTAAAATGTAATAAAAATTCACCCACTCTTATTCATAAGTCTTACTATTTGATTTTAATATTGCTTGATTTGATAAATATTTTTATATTCAACCTAATTTTCACCAGGCACTAATATCAATAGAATATTTTGGTGCTAGAGTAGTAGAGAATATCTTTCAAGTGTTTTATATGTGGATTAACTATTGTACATATATGTGAGTGAATTGTGAGCACGAATGTGATTTTGGAAATTTTTCCTGCCAAATGCAAAGGTGGGATCATGATGACAAACAAAAAAATACATCTGTATCAAAGGGTAGAAGTCAAGAGATTCCTGGATTTCTCCCACAATGCAGCAAATTGTTATACATTCCTCTGTGATGATGAAAATAAAACTCCAATACAATCAGTGAGAATGGAGAGTACACAAACATGTATAGGACTGAACCTGTAGAGCCAAACTTTCACCTTAATATTTTTTTTTCCCCAGATAGAAGTCATGATTTGTCCAAGGTCCTGGTTTAGAGTATTTTAAATATTTCAACATATTAGAATTTGTTTTATAATTAGCATTTACGAAGTATATCTGAATTTCACTTAGCTCATGTTTTCTCAAAACTCAGACATCTTCAAATGCGTACTTTACAATTTATTTATTTATTTTTAAGTTACTGGAGAAAAGATGCACAGGGAGATGTTATTGGCAGTGATATCAACTATCAACCTTGTAAATCAGTATTAATAGTTGAGAGTCATTACTATTATATTCAAAATTTACGATGTTAAGCAAATGAATATTCAATTCACATATAGTTTGAATTATTCCTGGAAAGTAATCTCCACCCTGTGTAAATCAACAAAATTTTTGGAAACAATGTGATTTATTCACAAGTAAACGACAACTTCTATTTATCAAACATCAGAAGGAGATAGATTCTGTGAACTTTGTGATGCATCTTTTAGAAAAATTTCAGCCCAGAAGTGGACACTGCCAGATTTTAATAAAAAGTATGAAGAACTTGTTATAACTTGTGTTATAACATCAGCTTTTGTGTGGAAAAATAAATAAATATTCAACGGATTTCCAAAACTCTCTCCTAGTTGCTGTGTGACCTGGATTTTTTGTCCTATTCATATTGCTAACTTCTTATCAGTATTATTCTGGTCATGAAAGAACATCAGTAAATTAGAAAAGTAGAAAATAATACCTTCAGCTTTACTTCAAAATGTTAAAGAAATATATATTGTAATGATAATCTGTATTTTATTCTAATGAATTTCAAATTACATGTTAATTTAATTATTTTTATTACAAATGCTTCTTTAGAATTCAAACCATATAGTCAAAACAAAAGTAACTGCCATTAATCAAATTTCTTAAATTTAATACATTTTCATATTTTCAGAGATATTGTTGCAGACATACGTATCATAAAGTTTCAGCCACTTGTGTCATAAAGTCACTGCAACTGATTTCATAGAATCATTTGAGTTGGAAGGAACACTTAAAGACCAACTAGTCCAACTCTCCTGCAATGAAAAGAAATATCCACAGCTAGATCATATTGCTCAGAGCCTGGTCCAGATTTGTCTTGAATGTTTCTGGGGATGGGGAATCCACCATCTCTCTGCACAACCCATTCCAGTGCCTCATCAACTTGTTGTTGGTGAGGCATCCAATCTAAATCTCCCCTATTCTAGATTGAAACCTTTTCCCCTTGTCCTTTCACAGCAGACCCTGCTAATGAGTCTGTCCTTATGGCCCCCCTTTATATGATGTTAGGTCTCCCTGGCACCTTCTCTTCTCCAGGCTGAACCGCCCCAGCTCTCTCAGCCTGTTCTTTTAGGAGAGGTGTTCCATCCCTGAGATAATTTCTGTGGCTCTTCTCTGGACATGCTTCAGCAAGCCCATGCCTCTCCAATACTGAGGACTCCACATCTGAATGCAGTACTCCCCGTGAAGTCTCAACAGGACAGAGTAGAAGGGCAAGACCATCTCCCTTGCTCTGGTGACACTCATTTTGATACAGCCCAGGATATAGGTAGTTTTCTGGTCTTCAATGGCACATTCCTGGCTTGTGTCCAGCTTGCCATCCACCAGTACCCCAAGTCATTTTCAGCAGGCTGTCCTCTACCCTTTCATCTCACAGCCAAGGTGGAAGACCTTGCACTTGGCTTTGTTGAACCTCATGAGGCTGTCCTGGGCCCACTGCTCGACCTGTCTAGGTCTCTCTGAATGGCATGCCTTACTTTGGGCATGTCGACTGCACCACACAGCTTGGTGATATCCGTAAACTTGCTGAGGGTGCACTCGATACCACTGTCAATGTAATGGATGAAGGCATTAAGTAGTGTCAGTTCCAGTACTGACCCCAGAGAGACACCACTAGTCACTGATTTCTATCTGGACATTGATCCATTGACCACCACACTCTGGGTATGGTCTCAAAACCAGTTCCTCATCTATCTAGTTCCTCATCTATCTAACAGTCCACTTGTCATATCCATGTATTTCCAATCTGGAGAGAAGGATATTATGCAAGACTGTCAAAGGCCTTACTGAAGTACAGATAGATGGCATTAGTGGCTCTTTCCTTGTCCACTCATGTAGTTACACCATCATAAAAAGCAATAAAGTTGGACAGGCAAAACTTTCTTTTGGTGAAGACATGCTGGTTATCTCATACACCTCCCCCTCTTACATATGCCTTAGCATAACTTCCAGGAGCATCTCATTCCATATTATGCTGAAACACTTCCCACAGTGTTTTTTTTTATTTCTCTGTGCCGACTATAGAAATAAACTTTATGAAACTCAATGAATTGTATATAGAGTTCCAAAAGTTGAATTAGCTGTGATGCTGCAGGAGTTCCAAATGTCACACTTGGAAACCTACTTGGAAACCTACTGTTTCTTTTCCTTACAATTGCTGTGATACGAATCAGAAAAACAAGTAAAAAGTCACATTCAAGACATAATCACAGAGACTATCATTCAAATGAGAGTTACTGATATCACATGTAAACTTAGAAAAAAGTTTTATGTACTGAGATCCTATGAATGTGAAATGATAATTACAACATATCTGGAAGTATTCCTCTTAAGTTCAACTACTCTAAATGTAGTATCTGATTAAATTAATGAATCTAAAAAGGATTCTCACTTTTTTGGATCCTCAAATTAACATTTTATAATAATCTTGAACAGTTATCTTCTTTAACTAGTGCAGTTTTCAGGAATATCCTTGAGAAAACAGAATATAATTCCATATATGTAAATAAAATTCTGTTCCAAGAATATGACAGAATTGATCTATGGAATATCAATCAATTTCCTACAATAATCAATTATTCCTTTCTTTTACTGAGATTTGTTCAAATCTATCTGAGGTCTGCAAAAGTGGAAAAAAAAAAGATGAAAAAAATCTGATCCAATTGCTAGGCATAACAAAGAATTACTTAGGAAGAGGCTTCATGGAGTAATGTTCCAGCTACAAAAGAGGTCTTGTTAAAATATTGATACTGTATTATCCTTAAATAAATTCAATTTTGAAATTGAATATAAAAAATTAAACAGTTCTCTGTAAGGCTGGAGAGTTTCAATGAAATATTCAAAATCAGAATGGTTTTATCAGTCATTGTTTTTAGTATTCTTGCTTCAATTTGCTCTAGCTTTTTAGTTTTACTATTCTTACCCTTGTATGTCCTTATTTTTTTCAATAACTTTACATTCCTGCTGCCCAGTCTAGTGTGCAATGACAAAAAGTAATTAAAACATTCAATGCAGAACTTCTAGTATAGGATCAAAAAGATTAAATTGTTAATCTCTCAGTAAAAGCATTTCAAATCCAAGAAATTTATTGACATTTTCAACCCCAAAATAGCTACCATTCTCATCTACTAAATATAGTGGAAAAATCATGCTTTGTTTTGGTTTGTTTTGGTTTGGCTGTTTGTTTTAATTCCAGTTTGGTAAGTTAATATTAAAATTATTCATAATAATATTAATACTAATATTAAACAGAAATACTTGCGTCTATAGCAATAGATGTCTCTTGTTTTACAGTGGAGATAATCTTTTCCAGTTACTGAATGAAGCTCAGAGAATTTGTTCCCCAAGGCTTTTCCAGTTGCCCCTCTACTGATTGAAGACTAGTAAGTTGATCCAGCCCCTTGTTGATTATTATTATTGCCTTTTTTCAATTGAGCTGCCAATTCCAGTAATTTTTAAACACTAGGTCTTTGCAATATCAATCTCAGCTTCTTAGACACCATAAGCTGGCTCTAAGTTTAAAAGAAATTGCCTATCTTTAATAGTAAGCTGGAAGATAACTGACTATGAAGCATGGTATTGAGATCACGCTTCTAGTACTGAATTTCTTAGGCAGAGTCTGAATGTGTCATAGAGAAGCCTCTACCGCCCAACTCAGGCAGCTGGAGCCAGCATAGTAAATTAGAGCTTTTCCCAACCTGTTAAGCAATAATGACCATTGACAATACAGATGAGACCTCAGCTTTATAAACTTGATCCCATTTGTGAAAAAGTGAATGTTTATCTTTTGACAGGATGAAGAGAGAAATGTAAAACTACTATTTTTTTTTTTCTAATTTTTCATTTCTGATTTAATTGAAAGACGCAGAATTAAGTTTTTCATAAAGGAAAGAGGAAAAGAGTTGTTTGTTTATTTTTCCATCAAGGACTTGCCTACTTGTCTTTTAGTAGAAAACAAAGTTTCTGACTTTTTCAGTTCCTTCTTCAGTGTTTATATCAACAGTTCGATTCAGTGGCAAAAATATTTTTTCTAAGACAGTTATAATGAGTGCTTCTTACTATTTCTGAGACCTTAGAAAAAAAAAAAATCATTTATTTATTTAGTTCTTTTCACATATTTCATGATTGTTCTTCTATCTGCAAAGTATTAAATCTGTCTTCTAATAGGTAAACACCCCTTATGCATATCAAATATAAATTCCAGAGTACAGGGCTTTAAATACACTACTTTAATATTTGTTTGTCTTTTCCTGAAAGGTGCTGAATATTCACAGTTCTGATTTCTTTCAGTTTCAATGAATATGACTGAAACTCAGAACACTGTAGGGGATAGTGAGCCTTTTCAGGATTATTTTGATTTTTTTTTCAAGGAAGACACTGCTGGCCAGACTTGGAAGGCGCTCATCAGTGTGTGGAGCCAGTGTTAAATTATAAATTAATATGTGTTTTTTAGTCTAGTAAGACACAAACCATAAATGCAGAAGAAGTAAAAATCATGTACAATGAATATTATTTTTATTGTTATAATCTTTTTAGCACAATTTTTGTTTATTTTTTATCTGTTACTTAAGTTCTCTTAATAGCTTATTCTATTACTGCTATTTCAGCTAGAATGTAATGTTTCTTATAGTAGTTTCTGAATTTCACTGCATGCATTGCTGATACAGTTGTAATGACCGTTCTGCTGGAGTCATAGCCTTTCTTATGTTATTCAGCCATCTACAATTCCAGACTCAGTGACAACATAAAAAAAAAACCAAAAAACTATATATATATATATATATTTAATTATGATTTAGTACCTGAAACACTGCAATTAGTAAAAGCTTGGATAGTGGAAGAGGTGGCAGCTGTGCCTATTAAGTTTGTCATGTGTTTTTCAAGGTTAGACAGATATCTGCACACTTCATTTATAGCACAACTCACTGCATACTTTTCTCAGTACATTCGGAGATGCAGAAGTCACCCCACTTCACTTTTATAAGCTGCAGATATTTCTAGAAAATCATTATCTGCCTCTGTCAGAAATCTTTGATAAGTGCTTTGATATTGAGCTGACAAGGAATATGCATGCCACTTTTAGCAGAACAGTCAAGTCTTCTATTGTTTGAAGAACCTATGGGAAGTTCAACCAAGAAACTCGTCTTACTCAGAAGAAAGGAGATCAACAATCCATACCTTGTTCTGTAGAATTTACTTTCATATTCAAAGACATTGCTGATTGCAGAGTGATTTCCAGTCCTATTCCTAAATTGTAGATCCATGCTCTTGCCCAAAATGCTATTTTATTTTATTTTATTATTTTTTTTTAACCATAAAAATTGTAAGAATTCACGTTGAGTTTACCCTTACTTGTAAAGTAAGCCACTTGTGGTATTTAATGACTATTGCAATGTAATATTGCAATATTCTGAACAAGTAATCAAAATGAAATTCACTTAGAATACTGGAAATCCAACCAACAGTATCAACAGCCATAAAATGAACACACACCATTATCATCTTCCATTATAAACTGGTTTTGGAAAGGAAAATAAATATAGAGAATGAGTGGCAATGCAGTGATGATCATTATTATTTTGCACCTTTCTCCTAATTAAATACTAAAATTCTCTTTTCACACAATCAAAATATTCTTGTAATAAGGACAGAAGAGCTTCTGGTTGTGATATAATATCAGACAACTGCACTAATATTATAAAATCCAATTTGCTTGAATTTTTTTTACAAATTTCTCAGTAACGTGTAAGGGTTTTTTTGTTTGCTTTTGTTTTTCTTAATGAGAAATACTGTAAGCTATAATATTTTCTCTTTGTTAATTTTATTTACAAAATTGTGGTAAAAAAAACACTGTGTAGTTGCGAGAGTGACCAAACACTAACAGAGGTTTCTGAGAGAGGTTGTAACATCTCCCTCCTTGGAGCTGTTCAAAAGCCACCTGGGCATAGTCCTGGCTGAGAGACCCTTGGTGTCCCTGCTTGAGCAGGGTTGTTCAAAGAGATGACCTCTAGAAGTCCCTTCCCAGCTCAACCATTCTGTTTGTGAGATAAGGAGAATAATAAGTGATAAAGAAAAGAGAGAGATAAAATTAAAACAACACAGCTAAACAAAATGCATAAGTATATCTTAGCTATGAAGTGACTTGGACAAATTAAAAAAAATAGAAATCTGGAAGTAAATTTGAAATTTTAGATTTAAGAGCTCAATATATTTTATTCTCAGATGTATATGTGTGATCTGGGTTTTCTGGTGAGACAATGAAAAATAGTGAATAGTGTCAGGGAAGGCAGTGAGATAACAGAGAGGTCCCTCAATCGATATTGCAGTTATTAAATTTCCAAGCATGATCGGAGATTAGGCACTATCTCCTAAACAAATAGTTATAACAGAAAAAAGCAATAATTAATTAAATGTCATTAACCATCTCTCCTTACCTAAAACAACATTTAATTAATGATTCTTCAATTCTACAAGCCTTCCTGTACAATAGGATAGTTATTCAAGTGAACAATGTATACTAATCAAGAGTAATGTTTGTACTTCTCAGTATGTGATGAAGTTCTTCATCACAGGAAGAGTTTGAACTCCTTGGCCTGACTTTCTACTGAGCATATGTGTGTAGGGTGAATAATGGGAATTCTCTCCTATTCTTGGCTTTAGTTTTTAAAGATGTTAAACATAGCATTCCTGTGGTTTATGACAGAAATAAGAAGTACTTTTGATATTAGTTATGCTGAAACAGTAGCATTACTTTCACCTCAACTTGTCCTGAGAATCAATGCAATTAAAAACTTCTTAAGATATAACTTTTAACAAGATACAAAACTTTTGTAAAAAACAAACAAACAAACAGAAACAACACAAGAAACCAACCAACCAATTAACAACAACAACAAAGAACCCTAACACATCACGGTTCTGTAGCACCCTGCTGGATTTTCTGAGCTAACGGAATGTGGGTTTATGCTTAAACGGAATCATTATTATAACTATTCCTTTCATTTGCTGTAAAATATCTAAAACTGTGTCACTGACAGCCAGTGAAGGAAAAAAAGTTATCATTTATTCTGTTGTAATAACTCCCGCATTAATTTTCATCAATGTGATGTTTATTTTATGTGCTGTTTATTTTATGCATGATTACACTGCTCACACATGACTGTTGATAAAGACGAGAGTGTCATTATGTAATACTGTTGAAGAATGCTTTTGATAAACATAATCTACTTTGAGCTATTTCTTGCAAGTACACACCTACCTGCACTTAATATGAATGGTCTTCAGTATGTGCTCTAACCAGATCAAGTTAGAATGAATACAGACGTATTAGCTGAGCTGCATTAGTACTGATTTAAAAAGGTTGATTCAGCATGAATACATTGGTACTCTGGATGACTGTTAGTGAAATCCATTATTTGATTGCTCCTGTATACATTGAGCAAACATTTACCTTCATTTTCTTTCTTTGTTTCATCAGTGACCATTGTAAAATTACAACTACCAGACTTCTGCTCTTACTTATTAATGTTCTAAATAACTGGCTAAGAAACTGGAGAAAAGGAGTAAACATGCTATGTTAGCTTAATTCTCCACTTTTTGCTATGGCTTCTTGAAGGCAAGATTAATCTCCTTCACTGTTTTTATTTTAGCAGTCATTATTGCTACCTTTTTTATTCAAGAGTAATTTGAATATTTTTAAGAGCAGAACAAAGTTTAGAAACAATTTACCTAACCTTCCATTGCCATATCAGAATAAATGAAGTGGGAAAGGTAGGGAGGTTTTTATAACATAGATTACCGTGAAAGTGAAGCCTCCTATTTATTTCCATGGAAACTACAACCAATACAGGGAGCACAATAACACTATTACATAAATAAATAAAAATTAAAAAAAAAAAAAAAAAAAAAAA